>JXCR01144896.1:116123-201870 GCA_002079205.1 Phalaenopsis hybrid cultivar | reverse complement strand
CCAAAACAACTTGACAGCCCTCCTTGGAACTTTTTTTTTGACAATAAAATCCTAACATTGCTACCAAGGCCATACAACACTGAGATTCTTAGTGTCCTCCATTCACTGAACATGACTATCGATAGGCTAACAAAGAGGGCGGCCTTTGTTGACCAATGCTCAGGCCAAGCATTCGGGCTTACTTGAGAGAGGCTAGAGCTACTTTAAAAAATCTATTTTTGCACAAAGTTTGATCACCTTCGTTGATTACAAATTAACATCAATGATAAATTAGCAATCCTTAGTATATTTAAGTATTTTTATCCTTTTTTCTCAACTAATTTTTGAGAAGGATCTATATTTCTAATAAAATTTTCAACTTATAAATTATTCTTTTATAGTCAAAGAAACAACAGCATACAGGAGTCTCCCTGTAAGGCCAGGAGTCAACTTCCAACCTTCGAAAATCCCTCTTCACAATAACAGCAGACAAAGTCCAACCTTTAAAAGTCCTTGACAGCACTAGGATACAATTTCCTAAAATTTGGAGTCCTCATAGCAATTCTAGGAGTATTTTCCAAATTTAGGGAATTCTCCTCGATAAACCTAAGATTCCTACCCTCAAGAGTCCTCATTGTTTGTCAAGTGACTACCAATCCACACAGACGGAAAAATCTGCCAGAATTTCTAACAGANCTAAGATTCCTACCCTCAAGAGTCCTCATTGTTTGTCGAGTGACTACCAATCCACACAGACGGAAAAATCTGCCAGAATTTCTAACAGGTTTTTCACCCAAAAAAATTTTTTTTTTTTTNCTAAGATTCCTACCCTCAAGAGTCCTCATTGTTTGTCGAGTGACTACCAATCCACACAGACGGAAAAATCTGTCAGAATTTCTAACAGGTTTTTCACCCAAAAAAAATTTTTTTTTTGGTTGGATTTTTTGATAGTTGGTAAACTATTCTAGCATGATTTTTTCCAGAGGACAAAAATCAACCGCAAATGAGTTCTTTTTTATGAATTTTAATGGTTTTTCCAAAAGTTCTTCCACTATAAAACCAATGTTTTTCTGTGGTGCCAATTCCCAAATTCATGCAATTTGTGTCTCTAGATGTCGCTATTGACCAGCAAAACAAGCATCCTCTAAAAGGTTTTCTTTCTTTGGTTTTTTTTTTTTTTTTTTTTTTTTTTGAATGGTGAGGAATGAATCAGAGAAGTCGCAGCTTGTATCCGTTACCTTAGAGAAACAAACTTATCCTTTAACCATTAGGTCACAATCCTTTCACTAACTTTGTGTGTTAGAACCCTTCTTTTGATGAGAAATATTTGCATACGTAATACGCACNTGAATTTCTTTTTTTTTTATAATCACCTCTTAAAAATAATGTTTTTTATCTTAGATTCATAATAATCTAAGATAAAAAAGGATTCATATAAATTGATCTTAATTTACTAGAACTAAATGAAAATATGACACTAAATAGGACGCAATGGAGAAAAACGATTCATGTAGCTGACCACACGTAGTGGGATTAAGGCTTTGTTGTTGTGTTGTTGTTGTTGNAAAAGGATTCATGTAGCTGACCCCACGTAGTGGGATTAAGGCTTTGTTGTTGTTGTTGTTGTTGTTGTTGTTAGATTCATAATAAGAATAAGAACACGTTAGAGCACAAGAAGTTGAATGTTTTGGTGTATGTAAGATATAGTACTAGAATGAGGAAGAGAAGCATAAGAAGAAAATAAGACTTCGATCGAATATTGATAAATGATATAGACTCTGATGATGAGTGTGCTGTTGAGAAAGAAGATGCAGTGGAAACCTGCTTGGATGAATGAAAAAGAACAGGTATTTGATATTAATGTAATAAGAAATGACCCACAACTAATGTAAATGAAGAATCACAAAATATTACACAAAATAAAAGGATATTTTTATAACATATTCTCATAGAAAAAAGAAGATGAATGAAAAAACAAGTTTCAAATTTTCATTTAATTGTCATTTACATAATTATGCATTTTTAATTACTTATAGAAAAAAGATCCTAAATATTTACTAATGTCATTTTGCTTTTATAATTTAGGCAATAATGATGAGAAAAAATAAATTGTGAAAGCATCTGAGATTGAGCATGATTATAACTTTAATGAAGTGGATAATGAATATCGAAAATATGAAGGACCTAGTTGTGATTTGGACACAACTATTGGTGAAGAAGAAGATGATTTTGAGGATAAATTTGAAGAATGAATAAGATTCAAGGATTACAAATTTATTTTTTGGCTCAAACATGTTTATNCTTCCAAATAAAATTTACAATTATCTCACTTTCCTTTTTGAAGTTTTTACTTTGAATGACACCCTCATTGAATCCACCCCCTCATCATCTGTCTTCATCGGTCTCTTATATGAGGACAGCTCTGCCCTCTCCTGGTTGGATGCCCAGCACGATCAATTTGTTATCTATTTTAGCTTTGGCAAAATGACACGGCAGACAAGGGAAGAATTTATTGAGTTCTGGCATTGGTGCATTTACAAATACCACCACATCTTGTTGGTTATAAGGCTTTACCTGGTTCCTCATGGAGCCACTATGGTAGAGATAACACATTCAAAGGAGCGTGTAAGGTTGGTGTCTTGGGCACCAGAGAACGAGTCTTTACAATTCCATATGGTTGGATGTTTATATAGATTGTACGCATAGCAAATAGAATTAGATGGTGAAGAGTAAGGATGATAATTTCTGAAGAACATACATTAGTTTTAGGGGTGCATTCATCTTTTTTCCTTAGCAAACCACAACCTCACTCGAAATTCAAAATAGCTAGAAAAAAATCATGATAAGAAAATGGGAAAAAATGTAGTTTTGTTTAAATTGATTTAACGTAAGTATTGTAGTTAAATGAATGCCAAAATGGAGAAATGGTGCTCTCTAAATTGAAAAACTGCTAAAAAAAACTTTTTAAAATGAGGCCAAAGAGATAAAAAAGCTATATCAATCAAGCGTCCACAACAATGTAAATTTAAAAATAGTGTTTTTTTTTATAAAATTTGATTTTAAAAGCTACCATGATATAATAAAGTTTTTTAAAAAACAATTCCTAAATAATATGTCAAAAAATTCATTTTAGAACTATTATGTGCTGAGAAATTTAGATAATAAAGTGATAGGTTAATATATTGATTTCCTATGAAGATACAATATACACACATATAGAAGAAGAATTGCAAAAGGAGGCACAAGTTTTCACATGAAAACCCCCCAAGAAAATCATGGGGCCTCACCCACTTGAAATAATCCAACAATTAAATGTTATAGATTATAATTAAAGTCCTTATCCATTTTTAAGGGAGTTCTTGATACATTTTGGTAAACATGAATAATATAGATTGAACTCCATGATGAATGTTTTTTGTGTATTTAAAGTTGTTTTTGATAAATCCCTTAAATAATGCTCAATCATCATTCTTATAGAAAAGCAGTAAAAAAGAAAAAAAAATAATTTCATTTTGGTATGAATAATTTGTTTCCATCACATCAATGATTTTACATGACAATATTGTTTACGACTGCAAGCGACAAAGTTAAAGAGTGTTGCATTGTTGATAGTGTTTTTCAACATAATAAAGTGATTTCATGCTTTGATTTTGTGCATCATCTAGATACAATGTGTGTGTTAATAGTGTGCATCATCTTAATAAGTGATGGTGTTCAACTATGGCATGCATCAGCCTTAGAGGCGATGGTATACATCAACGGCGTGCATTAGCTTGTTAAATGATGGCATATGTTAATGACATGCATTAGCCTTAGAAAAATGATGAGCATTGAAGACATGCATCATCCTTATAGATAATGGCAAAAGATGATGTTGGCAAGCTTCTTCTTTAGTGTCAACTAATATTAGTGTCTTTGAGAGAATGGTTGGGTGATTATAGTCAAGTGACAATATTCAGGGGACTTTAATCAAGTAACAAAGATTGGAAATTTATAGTTAAATAATGTTGGTTAGGAAACCATAAGCGTAGTGTCGAAGAGTGTGCAGCTGTAGTTAAATAATGAAATTTAGAGAATTGTGGTATAGAGATAGAGGTAAAAAATGTATGGTTGGGTGACTATTATCAAGTGATTGTATTTTGGGAATGGAGGTTAGGCAACTATAGTTGGGGGTAAAAGGTCAAAAAACCATCATCTGGTGACTATGGATAGGAAAACATAGATGACCAACTATTATCAAATAATAGTAATTGGGAACATAAGCTTTAACAAATATAATCAGGTCACAAAAGTTGAAGGACAATTATTTAGTGATATGATCAAGAAGTTGTAGATGGTCAACTATTATTAGTCAATTAAACTAAGTGTCTTACAATGAGGAGTCATAATTGGGTGATAGAAGTTAACCATAGTATGATAATTGAAGTAAGGATGTTATAAATGAACAATTATTATCAATCAAATATAAATGGGTGTATAAGGTCAAGTAGTTATAGTCGAGGGATTGTAATATGAAGATTGAAGAAAACTTAATTATGTTTAAGAAAATTATTATCAGACATAGAGTAGTTATAATTGGGTGATAGAAGTTGAGTGACGTAGTTTGATAATTTAAGTAAGGATGAAAAATTATTATCAACCGACTATATATTGGCATAGAATGCCAAGCAGTGATAGTTGGGGGATCTTAATCTATAGACTAAGGAAAACTCGTAGTGTTTTAGTAACCATATTTGGAAAATGGAGATCAGAACATTATAGATAAGCTAATGTACTTAGATGATTGTAGTTGTGAAATGGAGATTAGGTGATCATAATAGAATGATCATTCAACGAAACAAAGGCCTTGTAAAATTAGTCAAGCAACAAATAAGTGTTGACAATCTAAAAGTAGTGATCAAGCGATAATGGTTTTATGGTGGTGGTGAGATAGAGACAAAGTTGGTTGATATCAATAAGAAATAAGATTAGCAAAGGAAAGTGTTGGTTGAATGGTGATAAGCTAAAAGCAATGAGTTGATGACAACAATCTAATGATGATGTACAAATAATAGTGATTTAATAGTGATGGCAACAACTTGACAACAATGGCCATACATTAACATTTTGATGATGGTGGCTAAGGCTCTATTGATAGTGAACTGATGATGGTGATTTGATAGTATTGATTCTATGGTGATGGGTGGAAAGTGGAAGCATGGTGGACTTGAGGTGGCAACCCGATGGTGAGGAATGGATGGAGACTATTCAACAAGGACAGGCTAACAAGAAATGGTTGTCGGTGATGGTCAGTTGTCTACAACCCAACATCAATGATTAGATGGCAGCATTCTGACAACAACCGTCAATAGCAATAAATTAACAATGGCGGACCAACATTATATGGTAGGGGGACAATGCTACTATACGTTTGATGGATACAACATTGGGCCACAATGGTGCAATGATGGTATAATGGGTACAATTGTTTAAAAGTGGTAAGGCAAAGGGCGTAAATCATTCGTTGCTTTAAGTTCTCTCCAACCTTTATTCACTCATTCAACCTTTTTTTCATATAAAAGTAAGTGTTTATTTATAGACACCACTAAATTCCAAAAAGAATTATCAGACATACGAAAGTAATTTTCCAGTCCATATTATATTTTTTGTTGTGAATGAGTGCCTTAATGATATTGAAATTAAAACATTTTTTACTCATTGGATTTTTTTATTGAGATGCTCTCTTTGTCTATAAGATTTTAAGATTTAGAGATCACTTGATCTTTCACTTAATATCATAAAATTGCTTCTTACAATTTAGGTGCTTGGTCTAAGCTTATTTAGGATTGGATCAAAGCATTTTTGCCTTCATCTGATTTTTCTTGTGGAGACATTTAGTTTGATTATAAATTTATTAAAACTGAAGTTTAGGTGATGCTTAATTTAATTCTGAAAAATTTCATTTCCAAGATGCATGGTCATGAGGATTTTTTGATGACCTATAAAGATCAAAGCATTTTTAGAATTTAATGGTAGAGTATAATAAAACTAAATCTTTGAGCAATGGGTCACTCTCTCTTTCAAATTACTAAAGTCTTTCTTTCCTTTGGGGATTATTGCTTGTAATGGTTTTGCAAACAAAGTTACAAGGCTAAATGTTCTTTTTCATTTCTTACAAACTGTACAAGCTAGTAAAGTTATGCATTTGATTACATAATTTGAAAACATAATGCACACTCTTAATGCTAAATCTAGAGGATATTATATAATAGATGCTATTTTTAAGTGAATTGACTTACAAGTTACTTAATCAAACCCCTTTAAAATAGAAAATATGAATCGATTGAGCTGCATAAACAACTCAGAGAAAGAGTGAGAGAGAGAGAGAGAGAGAGAGAGATAGAGAGAGAGAGAGAGAGAGAGAGAGAGAGAAATGAAGATACTATGTTGAAAGGTTGTTGATGGATTGATGCTAGTAGGACTAGGATTGGTGAATTTAGGAAGATTTATGTAAGTTTTTTGCCTGCTGTAGAATCTCCTTCTTTTTCTTCTTCTAAGGTAGAGGATAGGGAGATCTTTCAGGAGCAATAGCAAAGCAACGATTTCTTTTAACTTCCCCTCCTTTATCTGTTCTTTTATCACTATTCTTTTATCAAGCTCTACAGGTGTGTGCATTCCTCTGTGTTGTGCTCTTAATCTCTATGATATTTGCAATACTTTCTGCTGTTTTGAAGAAAGGCGTCATCTCTTATCGAGATTGCCTTTCTGAAGTACTCTTTATCCTGAATGGCGTCCACTATTTATGTCATGGATACCCTTAGTAATGTTTCTTGAGGGACCCCATAAATGCCTAGGTATTCCTGGTACTAGGGTGATCGGTGATGTGTGGCCTTCACTCACCTCCTTTGATCCTCGTGATGATGGATGATGGTTCTCGTAACGTGGGTGGATGGTCAATCGTTTGATCTGTTCAGGTTTCTTTCTATTGTCTAGTGGTGACCGTTTTAGGTGTCTCTATTTGGCGGGTTCTGGGGCATTCTCATAAGTGATGATATACGTTTTGACCATCTTTGGCAACTAATCCAAGCTCTATGATACTACGAGCTCAAGGCCATAACATAATCTTCAAAATCTTACTCCTTGTGTCAGTGCAGCTTGGGTCATGGTGGGTTTTAGATCCTTGACTTCCAGCATTTCGCTCTGACCGCAATGGATCATTACTTCAATTGTCAAAGGGATCAAGCATTCTTCTTAGTCCTTAGGGTAATGGAAAACTGTGGTAGAAAAATTCTTCTGAACTATGCAAAATAGGTGATTACCCTCACGGGCAAACTGTTGAACCACCTTAATGTGATTGATATTAATGTTATAAGGAATAGCTTACACTTGAGGGCATCATAAAGTTTCACAAGCATATGGACGATTCGAACTACGCGAGATGGTTGTTGGAATCTGATCATCCTTTATATGATTCTTAGATGAGCCTCTTGAACTTCTACGGGGGTTCAGTTCCCGAGATTTGTAGAGAGAAAGCATTATCTGGCTGCCTTTGTACCTTAGTCCATGTTGGTATGTTCCTCTTATCCATAGGAGCGGATCTCGCTCTATCTTGGTATAACTCATCTTCAAGCTTCTCCTGAAGGTGATCGTTCTTCTCCCGTTATTTGTCAGTGGTTCCCCTTGAAGGGGATGCCTCTTGTTGGGTCAAAACTCTTTCTGGAAATGGGGTCGTCACTAGGGCAGTGGTCGCCGTGGGCATTTTTGCAAGCTGTCTTGACATCTGATTGGTGATTTGAGTCCTTAAGTCTTGCAAGCCTTGCTGGACGAACACTTCAATAACTCTCTTATGCATACAACTTCTGCCACATTCCTCTGATTGGATTCTCCCTATTGTTGCTGCTGAGCTCCTTTTTCTGTCAATGACATATTTCCACGCTCACCGCATCTTTAAGGTTGTTAAATCCAAAATTGTCTGGAGAACACACTCAATATATAGAGCGTTAAGAGAGAGAAGACCTTAGAAAGCAGTAAAGAGAGTGATATTTCTTCCTATCATTGACCCACTATTTATAGGCATAGGTCTCATCAACACAAAAGTACATATTAGTCCCCTAATCATTTACTTTTTAGATGGATTTGTTAGTAATTACAAAGTTATCCGCATAATTCGGTAAGTCTCGAATCAATCAATATTTAATTCAAAAGGATGCTTCCTATTGATCGTCCTGAGAGTCAATCACTATCATATGAGAAATCTCTTGACACGTTTCACAGATCGTCCGAATAAGATGTCTCACTCGCCATCATCCAACCCAAAACATTCCTCCTGAGTCATTCTTTTGTCTTGAAATTCGTACTAACATATTTTATATGTATAATAAGCATACTCAGTTGCTAATTTAACCAAAAATCATGATTTGGTGGTGTTTTGTTGTGCACCCACAACCTCATCGAACTTCTAACGGTAGGAATATAAGGCCGTGGAAGCCGCTGATTGGATGAAAGACGTATGCTGCAAGTGACATCAAGAACTGCTTAACCATCAATTTGTTAGTTATGAAATTCTGTAGCAAATTTTTAGTTGGATGGTTGGAGGACCTAGAAAGGCAGGACCCNATGCCGCCGGTGAACTCACAGTGAGGAACGCAATACCTGTCGAGTGCTTCGGGAAGAGAGGTTGTTGGATTAGCTGTGATTAAGAAGGAAACTACAAATGGCGAGAGGATAGCACGGCAGGAGCTATGAAGATTGGGCTGTGCAAGTGGCGAGTTTTGATTCGCGCTTCTTACTGCTTTTACAAAAATTTATTTTAAAAATAAGCTTTAGAAGAACACAGATCTTTAAAGATGCGGCTGCTAGAGTTCTTATTATCCTTTAAATAAATTATTTTTTATGTGCTTTATTAAATAAATAGTTATTATTATTTATTTGGCTAAAGTGTTAGTTTAAATTTTTTTTCAAATATAAGATTAAAATACTCATTTTGTTGATTACAATTTTCATTTCTATTACTAATTTTATGAAGAAAAATTAGAGAAATACAAAATTATTATGCATTTAATTTATTAATTTAAAACAATCACCAATTTATTATTATATTATAGTAGTTTCATTTTAATTCTTTAATTCTGTGGAATATAACTCGTAACATGTTAAAATTACTTTAGGAAATATTATCTTACGCTAAGTATTAATTTCATCAATTAATAATATTTATAAAGTACAATCTTTTTTTAAATATATTATGGAGCCTGAAGTGGTCAAGTAAATTAATATATTTAATCCTCGGTGTGGCACATGAGATTTAAGCCAAGTAAATGAAATGAAATAAAATGAGCATTTATATAGTATGCATATAGAAGAGGTGTTGCCCTTTGCTTTTAGATGGCATCTCTATACTTCCAAATAAAATTTACAATTATCTCACTTTCCTTTTTGAAGTTTTTACTTTGAATGACACCCTCATTGAAAACACCACCTCATAATTTGTCTTCATCAGTCTCTTATATGAGGACAGCTCTGCCCTCTCCTGGTTGGATGCCCAGCACGATAAATTTGTTATCTATTTTAGCTTTAGCAAAATGACACGGCAGACAAGGAAAGAATTTATTGAGTTCTGGCATTGATGCATTTACAAATACCACCACATCTTGTTGGTGATAAGGCTTTACCTGGTTCCGCATGGAGCCACTACGGTAGAGATAACACATTCAAAGGAGCGTGTAAGGTTGGCGTCTTGGGCACCAGAGAAGGAGTCTTTACAATTCCATATGGTTGGATGTTTATATAGATTGTACGCATAGCAAATAGAATTAGATGGTGAAGAGTAAGGATGATAATTTCTGAAGAACATACATTAGTTTTAGGGGTGCATTCATCTTTTTTCCTTAGCAAACCACAAACCTCACTCGAAATTCAAAATAATAAGAAAAAAATCATGATAAGAAAATGGGAAAAATGTAGTTTTGTTTAAATTAATTTAACGTAAGTATTGTAGTTAAATGAATGCCACAATGGAGAAATGGTACTCTCTAAATTGTAAAACAGTTAAAAAAAACTTTTTAAAATGAGGCCAAAGAGATAAAAAAGCTATAGCAATCAATCATCCACAACAATATAAATTTAAAAAGAGTGTTTTTTTTATAAAATTTGATTTTAAATGCTACTATGATAATAATAAAGTTTTTTAAAAAATAATTTTTGAATAATATGTCAAAAAATTCATTTTAGAACTATTATGTGCTCAGAAATTTAGATAATAAAGTGATAGGTTAATATATTTATTTCCTATGAAGATACAATATACACACATATAGAAGAAGAATTGCAAAAGGAGGCACAAGTTTTCACATGAAAACCCCCTAAGAAAATCATGGGGCCTCACCCACTTGAAATAATCCAACAATTATATGTTATAGATTACAATTAATGTCCTTATCCATTTTTAAGGGAGTTGTTGATACATTTTGGTAAATATGAATAATGTAGATTGAACTCCATGATGAATGTTTTTGTGTATTTAAAGTTTTTTTTATAAATCCCTTAAATAATGCTCAATCATCATTCTTATAGAAAAGCAGTAAAAAAGAAAAAAAATTAATTTCATTTTGGTATGAATAATTTGTTTCCATCACATCAATGATTTTACATTACAATATTGTTTACGACTGTAAGCGACAAAGTTAAAGAGTGTTGCATTGTTGATGGTGTTTTTCAACATAATGAAAGTGATTTCATGTTTTGATTTTGTGCATCATTCTAGAGACAATGTGTGTGTTAATAGTGTGCATCATCTTAATAAGTGATGGTATTCAACTATGGCATGCATCAGCCTTAGAGGCGATGATAGACATCAACGACGTGCATTAGCTTGTAAAATGATGGCATATGTTAATGACATGCATTAGCCTTAGAAAAATGATGAGCATTCAAGACATGCATCATCCTTATAGATAATGGCAAAAGATGATGTTGTCAAGCTTCTTCTTTAGTGTCAACTAATATTAGTGTCTTTGAGAGAATGGTTGGGTGATTATAGTCAAGTGACAATATTCAGGGGACTTTAATCAAGTAACAAAGATTGGAAATTTATAGTTAAATAATATTGGTTAGGAAACCATAAATTAGGGTTCAGCATTTGTAGATGATTGATAGTAGCATAGTGTCAAAAGGGCGTGTAGTGGTAGTTAAATAATGAAAGTTAGGGAATTGTGGTCTAGCGATAGAGGTAAAAAATGTATGGTTGGGTGACTATTATCAAGTGATTTTATTTTGGGAGTGGAGGTTAGGCAACTATAGTTGGGGGAAAAAAGTTAAAAAACCATCATCTGCTGACTATGGATAGGAAAACATAGATAACCAACTGTTATCAAATAATAGTAATTGGGAACATAAGCTTTAACAAATATAATTAGGTCACAAAAGTTGAAGGACAATTATTTAGTGATAAGATCAAGAAGTTGTATACGATCAACTATTATTAGTCAATTAAACTAAGTGTTTTACAACAAGGAGTCATAATTGGGTGATAAAAGTTAACTGTAGTATGATAATTGAAGTAAGGATGTTATAAATCAACAATTATTATCAATCAAATATAAATGGGTGTAGAAGGTCAAGTAGTTATAGTCAAGGGATTATAATATGAAGACTAAAGAAAACTTAATTGTATTTAAGAAATTATAATCAGACATAGAGTAGTTATAATTGGGCGATAGAAGTTGAGTGACGTAGTTTGATAATTGAAGTAAAGATGAAAAATTATTATCAAGCTACTATATATTGGCATAGAAGGCCAAGCAATGATAGTTGGGGTTCTTAATCTTTAAGTAACCATATTTAGAAAATGGAGATCGAGAGATTATAAATAAGCTAATGTACTTAGATGATTGCAGTTGTGAAATGGAGATTAGGTGATCATAATAGAATGATCATTCAAGGTAACGAAGGCCTTGTAAAATTAGTCAAGCAACAAATGAGTGGTGACAATCTAAAAGTAGTGGCCAAGCGATAATAGTCATATGGTGTTGGTGAGATAGAGACAAAGTTGGTGGACATCAATAAGAAATAAGATTAGCAAAGGAAAGTGTTGGTTGAATGGTGATAAGCTAAAAGCAATGAGTTGATGACAGCAATCTAATGATGATGTTCAAATAATAGTGATTTAATAGTGATGGCAACAACTTGACAACAATGACCATACATTATCATTTTGATGATGGCGGCTAAGGCTCTATTGATGGTGAACTGATGATGGTGATTTGATAGTATTGATTATATGGTGATGGGTGGAAAGTGGAAGCATGGTGGACTTGAGGAAGCAACTCAATGGTGAGGAATGGATGGAGATTATTCAACAAGGATAGGCTAATAAGAAATGGTTGTCGGTGATGGTCAGTTGTCTACAACCCAACATCAATGATTAGATGGTAGCATTCTGACAACAACCGTAAATTAGCAATAAATTAACAATAGTGGACCAACATTATATGGTAGGGGGACAATGTTACTATACGTTGGATGGATACAACATTGGGCCACAATGGACAATGATGGTATAATGGGTAGAATTGTTTAAAAGTGGTAAGGCAAAGGGCGAAAATCATTCGTTGCTTTAAGTTCTATCCATCCTTTATACACTCATTCAACCATTTTTTCATATAAAAGTAAGTGTTTATTTATAAACACCATTAAATTCCAAAAAAAATTATCAGACATATGAAAGTAATTTTCCAGTCCATATTATATATATATTTTTTTTTTTTGTGAATGAGTGTCTTAATGTTACTGAAATTAAAACATTTTTGACTCATTGGATTTTTTTTATTGAGATGCTCCATTTGTTTATAATTTTTAAGAATTAGAGATCACTTGATCTTTCAATTAATATCATAAAATTGCTTCTTACAATTTAGGTGCTTGGTCTAAGCTCATTTAGGATTGGATCAAATCATTTTTGCCTTCATCTGCTTTTTCTTGTGGAGACATTTAGTTTGCTTATAAATTTATTAAAATTAAAGTTTAGGTGATCCTTAATTTAATTCTGAAAATTTTCATTTCCAAGATGCATGGTCATGAGGATTTTATGAAGACCTATAAAGATCAAAGCATCCTTAGAATTCAGTGGTAGAGTATAATAAAACAAAATCTTTGAGCAAGGGGTCACTCTCTCTTTCACATTACTAAATTCTTTCTTTCCTTTGGGGATTATTGCTTATAATGGTTCTACAAACAAAGTTACAAGGCTAAATGTTCTTTTTGATTTCTTACTCTCTCTTTCACATTACTAAAGTCTTTCTTTCCTTTGGGGATTATTTCTTGTAATGGTTCTACAAACAAAGTTACAAGGTTAAATGTTCTTTTTCATTTCTTACAAGCTATACAAGCTAGTGAAGTTATGCATTTGATTACATAAATTGAAAACATAATGCACACTTTGAATCCTAAATCTAGAAGGATATTATATAATAGATGTTACTTTTAAGTGAATTAACTTACAAGTTACTTGATTAAACCCCTTTAAAAAAGAAAATATGAATCGATTGACATGCATAAACAACTCAGAGAAAGAGTGAGAGAGAGAGAGAGAGGGAGAGAGAGAGAGAGAAATGAAGATACTATGTTGAAAGGTTGTTGATGGATTGATGCTAGTAGGACTAGGATTGGTGAATTTAGGGAGATTTATGTTAGTTTTTTGCCTGTTGTAGAATCTCCTTCTTTTTCTTCTTCTAAGGAAGAGGATAAGGAGATCTTTCAGGAGCAGTAGCAAAGCGACAATTTCTTTCAGCTTCCCCTCCTTTATCTATTCTTTTATCACTATTCTTTTATTAAGCTCTACAGGTGTGTGCATTCCTCTGTGTTGTGCTCTTAATCTCCATAATATTTGCAATACTTTCTGCTATTTTGAAGAAATGTGCCATCTCTTATCGGGATTTCCTTTCTGAAGTACTCTTTATCCTGAATAACGTCCACTATTTTTGTCATGGATACCTTTAATAACGTTTCTCGAGGGACCCCATGATTGCCTTGGTATTCATGGTACTAGGGTGATTGATGATGTGTGGTCTTCACTCACCTCCTTTGACCTCGTGATGATGGATATGGTTGTTACCATGATGGTTCTCGTAATGTGGGCGGATGGTCAATCATTTGATTTGTTCAGGTTTCTTTCTATTGTCTAGTGGCGACCGTTTCTAGTGCCTCTGTTCGATGGGTTCTGGGGCATTCTCATAAGTGATGATATACTTTTTGGCCATCTTTAGCAACTCAGCCATGCTCTATGATACTACGAGCTCAAGACCGAAGCAGAATCTTCGGAATCTTACTCCTTGTGTCAGTACAGCTTGGGCCATGGTGGGTTTTAGATCCTTAACTTCCAGCATTTCGCTCTGACCGCAATGGGTCTTTACTTCAATTGTCATAGGGATCAAGCCTTCTTCTTAGGCCTTAGGGTAATGGAGAACTGTGATAGAAAAATTCTTCTGAACTATGCAAAATAGGTGATTACTCTCATGGGCAAACTGTCAAACCACCTTAATGTGATTGATATCAATGTTATAAAGAATAGCTTACACTTGAGGGCATTATAAAATTTCACAAGCATATGGATGATTTGAACTACGCGAGATGGTTGTTGGAATACGATCATCCTATATGATTCTTAGACGAGCATCTTGAACTTACACGGGGGTTTAGCTCCCGAGATTTATAGAGAGAAAGCATTCTCTGGCTACCTTTGTACCTTAGTCCATGTTGGTCTGTTCCTCTTGTCCATAGGAGCAGATCCCGCACTATCTTGGTATAACTCATCTTCAAGCTTCTTTTGTAGGTGGATCGTTCTTCCCCCGTTATTTGTCAGTGGTTCCCCTTGGTGGGGGTTGAGTGCCTCTTGTTGGGTCAGACCTCCTTTTGGAAATGGGGTCGTCGCTAGGGCAGTGGTTGTCGTGGGCACTTCTGCAAGCTGTCTTAACATCTGATTGGTGAACTGGGTCCTTAAGTCTTGCAGGCCTTGCTGGACGAACTCTTCAATAACTCCCTGGTGCATGCAGCTTGTGCCACATTCCTCTGATTGGATTCTCCCTATTGTTGTTGTTGAGTTCCTTTTGTCAATGACATATTTCCACGCTCACTGCATCTTTAAGGTTGTCAAATCCAAAAGTGTCCGGAGAACACACTCAATGTATAGAGTATTAAGAGAGAGAAAACCTTAGAAAGCAGTAAAGAGAGTGATATTTCTTCCTATCATAGACCCACTATTTATAGGCATAGGTCCCATCGACACAAAAGTACATATTAATCCCCTAATCATTGACTTTTTAGAAGGATTTGTTAGAATTACAAAGTTATGGGCTGATTTAATAGATAAGAGTTCACTTATAATTCGATAAGCCTCGAATCGATCAATATTTAATTCAAAAGGATGTTTCCTATTGATCGTCCTGAGAGCCAATCACTGCCATACAAGAAATCTCATGACACGTTTCACAGATCATCCGAATAAGATGTCTCTCTTGCCATCATCCGACTCGAAACATTCTTAACAACTACATTCGATCGGTCTTTTCTTCCCTGAGTCATTCTTTTGTCTTGAAATTCGTACTAACATATTTTATAAATATATGTATAATGAGCATACTCAGTTGCTAATTTAACCAAAAATCATGATTTGGTGGTGTTTTGTTGTGCATCCACAACTTCATCGAACTTCTAACTGTAGGAATATAAGGCCGTGGAAGCCGCTGATTGGATGAAAGACGTATGCTGCAAGTGACATCAAGAACTGCTTAACCATCAATTTGTTAGTTATGAAATCCTGTAGCTAATTTTTAGTTGGATGGTTGGAAGACCTAGAAAGGCAGGACCTTACTGTAATTATATTCTTACTTCATAAAAAACAAAACTAATGTCGTGTGTTTGGTATATTTGAGATCATTTTTATTCTTTTAAAATATTTATTTAGTGTATTTTCTTAATAATTTTGTTGCATTTTTTTAGAATTAAATTGTTTTTAAAAAATACTGAAAATTACATTTTGTGTATTTTTTACATATATGACACACACCAAAATTTCCATATTTACATACTTAGGACCCAATTTTTTAATATCTTATCAAAAATAAGATTGAGTTGTTATAATATTTATAGGCCACAAAGATCGGAGTTAGAAGTTGCGTGAGTTAACATTCGTATGTCACAAAGAACGAAATTGAGAGTTACATGAGTTGTGATAATATTCGTTAGCCGCATAAGCCGGAGTTGAGAGTTGTATGAGCTGTGATAACGTTTGCATGTCATAAAAACAAAAGTTGAGAGTTGCATGAATTACGATAATGTCTGTAGATCACATAATAGAGTTTGGAGCTGCAAAAGCTTTGATAATGTTCATAAGTCGCAGAGAGTGGAGTTGGGAGGTTCATGAAGTTTAATAACATTCGTAGGTAGCAGAGACTAGAGTTAGGAGCTGCATGAGTTGTGGTAAAGTGCATAAGATATAGAGGCCGGAGATGTGAACTGCATGAGCTATGATAATGTTCGTTGGCCACAAAGGTCGAAGTTGGTAGCTGCATGAGCTTTGATAACATCTGTAGGTCAAAGTTGAGAGCTGCATGAGCTGTGATAATGTTTGCAAGCTGCAGAGGTAGGAGTTGGGATCTACATGAGCTGTGAACAACATAGGCTATATTTGGTCATGCATGCTGTAGTGGTGGGTTGCAAGAGGAGAGCTTTAAGAGTCCAAAGAAACTTTTTGTATCCTGAGTATGATGATTGTAATTAGTTATTGTGGGGTGCATTGTTACACTATATTCGGAAGGCGTCGCTGCATCATATTTGTGAAGTGTTGTTACACTGCCTTCGGGGTGCATCGATACATCTTCATTGGGGTGTGTTTCTATACTCTTTTCGGGCTGCTCGTTGCACTATCTTTAGAATATTGTTACACCGTCTTCGAGATATGTTGCTCCATATGTTGTTTCATTACTCTGCGCGGTGCTTTGTTACTTCGCAACATATGTCATGACTTCATAAGAGGCTTCGTTACTACAAGCAAGAGACGACCAATTGTGGTCGATGGTGGCTGACGAGTAATTCTCAATTATGTTCTGCGAAAACAAGAGAGGTTGTCGTTCACTGGACCTTCAGTGTAAAACACTGGACCTCAACTTGTCCAACCTCTGGTCCTGCTCCGGTTCACCATCTAGGTTCTCTTTCATGAAATGGGGTATGACTCTATTTATAGGGTGAGAGAGACCTCCCTACAATAAGGAATGAATCCATATCACTTTATCAGACAGACCGAATAGATTCCCCCAATCAAATACTAAATTATGAACATTGGAGTGTATTAACGATGCCAAATTTAGTGCTCTTGGGCTCATTAGATTTATCTTGTCGAGACGTTCAATTTGACTATAAACTTCTCAAAATTAAAATTTTTTTGATCTTTTAATTGGGCACTAAAATCTTTTAAAAATTGCTCAATGGCTCAATTCCAGGTTGGTTCGACTTGAATTGTATCAAATTTAATATTATTATGTTTGTCTCATTAAGCTGGTCAGTTTGATTATAAATTTGTTAAAAATCAAAGTTTTACATGATTTTTAATTGGAGCTCGGATGTTTCTTACTAGAAAAATACTTTGAAATTCACACTGATTGTCTTGAAATAATTTTTATTGATGACATTAAATATATTTTTAAATCAAATATAATTTTTTTATATGAAACTATAAATAAAATAAAATGAAATGAAAAAAAAAAAAACTTTCGTCTTGCTAAAAAAACGCCAGCCTCAAGACCCTGCTTCAAGCAAGGGCTGTCAAGCATGTCGACGAAGACCAGATAAACGAGAGAGCATTGATGACCGAGCAGAAGTCTTTTTTGGCGAGCATTCTAACAACAATTGACTCGGTCGCGAAACTTCGACATCGAGAAACTAATTAATTTACTACAGCATTGCTTCGAAAAGTCTACTAATTTGACCCGATATGCGGACTTATAGCTGATGCTGCACCAACCAATAATTTGCTTTATTTTCAGAGTAGCCGAGACATTTGGATTGCAGGCAAGATTGAAATAGTTGCTAAGGCGAAGAAAAGCGGCTTGGGTTGATTGACCAGTAATCGGAGGGTTAAGTAATGCAAAACTGTTGAGTGTTTCGCGATCCCAAAACATAATTAGGGTATTTAATATGGAAGAAATAACTATTGATGTGTTCACTAAAGAAAATCTCGGTAATCAAGCAAGAATCTGATTTCATTTTAAATGTGAGAATATTTGGACTTGTTGAATCCAAATTTTTCTATGAATTACACTCGAAGAATTTAGCGTGGAACATGAGAGAGGAAGAGAGGAAGAGAGAAATGAAGATGATCTCAGATGACATGTAAATATGAGAAAAAATTTGCGTGCGATAGATGTACGTAGCACTGCGTGCGGTATTGTGGTCATACCGAGGGTACAAGAGGGTTACATCCGCGGTATAACCCCTCGTAATCTCCTTGTAACTTCCTGTAACCTATCTGTACCCTAAAATAAGTTATGTGCTTCTGTTATCATATATTAAGATGTTACATGTAAGTTACATGGATGTTACAGAGAGGTTACAAGGGCTTATATTGTGGATGTAACCCCCTTATACCTTCGGTATATCCCAATATCGCACGCAGCGTTGCGTACGTCTATCGCACACAAATTTTCGCGGTAAATATGAGTCAAATTGGCTCAAACATGGATGAATCTTTTTAGATGATCTTAGATGACAAAATAAATTGTTTAAGCGCAACTGAAACATCAATTTTGTCTAGTGATGACACTCATATTACTATATTTTTGTGCACAGGCAAATTATACGCAAATCGAGATAATTGAACTTTAGAAAAATATATATATTAATTGAAGAACTTACCCTAATGCGAATAAGAAAAATCTTGGATCCCCTCCTGCATTCTCCGAGCTTGTTCTTATGAAAATCTTCAACCATCTAACTAATACTTATCATAAATCAAAATAAATTACCACTCATTCTTCATAGAGGGAAGTTTTAAAATGTTAAATCTGCTTCTCTGCCACCAAAAATATGTTCACATCATAATAAATGTTGTTAGTCTTAGATATAAAAAAACTAATTATATAAAATGCTAAATAAAAAGGGACATTTACATTCATACCCCCGAATTCCAATGTATTATATTTCTAGCGCAAAAAATTCAATATCACGTTAATAAAACCAAAAATTTCATATCATGCCAAAAATATCAGCATTTTAGCTTTTAAAATGTGGAATTGAAGTGTTATGTATGTAGATCTTTCTAAATATATATATAATTTTACTAATAAATGAAATAAAAATCAATTTTCTAGAGAATGGTTCTTTAGAAAAATTAATCATCTAGCTCGTTTGTGCCTCTAGCTCGCTCCATAAATTATTCAAACTTCGTCATACCATATTGAGCTCACTGTAGAAATTGTTCTATCACACTATCACACTAAAATGATTCGTCGAGAAGCCTCGACACTCTGATGCTTGCACTGGCATCACTGCCAAAGGCCACTCGAAGGTAGGAGCTTTGCATTGACCCCTCTACTCAAGGCTACTTGAATGACCTCATTGCTTGACGGTGCTCAATAACAATAAAAAAGGAACAACCAGCATCAACAAAGAAAAGAAAAATAATGTCATCCTCGATACTAAAGAAAAGTAAAAAAGAAAACACTACTAAATCAACGAGCATTTTGTAAGGCATATTAGAGAGCATCGAGATTAGATTGGAATCGATGACTTACGTCCCTTCCCAAACCATGCAGGACATTGTGCAGACTCCACCATCCCTCTGGATCATTGTCACCTTGAAATGCCTTGTTGGAGCCCCTTGAACGAGAGGCTCGACGTTCGCTCATGTTGGCGTCACTGTTCAACAGTCCTTACTACTCGACAATGTAAGCTTACTGAAATGCCACACTTTATGCTAAACCAACGCACCTCATCTCGATGTCATAGAAACCTCATCTTGCACTCATTATGCTCATCTCGTCTTGCAAGCCATGACATCACCCTTGGTCACACGAAAAACCCTAATCCCTTAGGTCGGTAGGATGTATCTAAATTTGGTAACAAAATATTAAAACTCCAAAATACCTCTCGGAACCCCAACTACTCTATTAATTTTAACACCAATTTAAGGTTATTTTTGTTAAAGGTAGACTATTTCAACCTTTTTGTTTTCAATAGTTCGAGACTAGTTTAACACTTTTAAAAGTTAGAGAGTAAAATGACCCACCTTAAATAACTGTGGTTTGTTGGTTGGCGGGGTTCATTGTAAGTCCCCTCAGATCACGAGTTAAATCCCCAGTGGCGTTAGGTTCTCGACACATAGCCAAATAATNTGCTAAGGCGAAGAAAAGCGGCTTGGGTTGATTGACCAGTAATCGGAGGGTTAAGTAATGCAAAACTGTTGAATCTTTCGGCTTGGGTTGATTGAAATAACTATTGATGTGTTCACTAAAGAAAATCTCGGTAATCAAACGAGAATCTGATTTCATTTTAAATGAGAGAATATTTGGACTTGTTGAATCTAAATTAGTTCTATGAATTACACTTAAAGAATTGAGCGTGGAACATGAGAAAGGAAGAGAGGAAGCGAGAAAGGAAGATGATCTCCGATGACATGTAAATATGGGTCAAATTGGCTCAAACATCGATGAAGCTTTTTAGATGATCTTAGATGACAAAATAAACTGTTTAAGCGCATCTGAAACATCAATTTTGCCTCAGGATGACACTCATATTACTATATTTTTGTGCACAGACAAATTATACGCAAATCAAGATAATTGAACTTCAGAAAAATACATATATATATTAATTGAAGAACTTACCCTAATGCGAATAAGAAAAATCTTGGATCCCCTCTTGCATTCTCCCAGCTTGTTCTTATGAAAATCTTCAACTATCTAACTAATGCTTCATCATAAATCAAAATAAATTACCACTCATTGTTCATAGAGGGAAGTTTTAAAATGTTAAATCTGCTTCTCTACCACCAAAAATATGTTGACATCATAATAAATGTTGTTAGTCTTAGATATAAAAAAACTAATTATATAAAATGCTAAATAAAAAGGGGACATTTACATACATACCCCCAAATTCCAATGTATTATATTTCTAGCGCAAAAATTTCAATATTCACGTTAATAAAACCCAAAATTTCATATCATACCAAAAATATCAGCATTTTAGCTTTTAAAACGTGGAATGCACATTTTAATACATAAATAAAGTAGCATTAATGTTAAAATTGAATGTAGATCTTTCTAAATATATATATAATTTTACTAATAAATGAAATAAAAATCAATTTTCTAGAGAATGGTTCTTAAGAAAAATTAATTATCTAGCTCGTTTGTGCCTCTAGCTCGCTCCATAAATTATTCAAATTTCGTCATACCATACTGAGCTAACTGCAAAAATTGTTCTATCACACTATCACTCTAAAATGATTCGTCGAGAAGCCTCGACACTCTGATGCTTGCACTGGCATCACTGCTAAAGGCCACTCGAAGGTAGGAGCTTTGCATTGACCCCTCTGCTCAAGACTACTTGAATGACCTCATTGCTTGACGGTGCTCAATAACAATAAAAAAGGAACAACCAACATCAACAAAGAAAAGAAAAATAATGTCATCCTCGACAATCAAGAAAAGTAAAAAAAGAAAACACTACTGAATCAACGAGCATTTTGTAAGGCATACTAGAGAGCATCGAGATTAGATTGGAATCGATGACTTACGTCCCTTCCCAAACCATGCAGGACATTGTGCATACTCCACCATCCCTCTGGATCATTGTCACCTTGAAATGCCTTGTCGAAGCCCCTTGAACGAGAGGCTCGACGTTCGCTCATGTTGGCATCACTGTTCGACAGTCCTTACTACTCGACAATGTAAGCTTACTGAAATGCCACACTTTATGCTAAACCAACGCACCTCATCTCGATGTCATAGAAACCTCATCTTGCACTCCTTATGCTCATCACGTCTTGCAAGCCATGACATCACCCTTGGTCACACGAAAAACCCTAATCCCTTAGATTGGTAGGATGTATCTAAATTTGGTAACAAAATATTAAAACTCCAAAATACCCCTCGGAACCCCAACTACTCTGTTAATTTTAACACCAATTTAAGGTTATTTTTGTTAAAGGTAGACTATTTCAACCTTTTTGTTTTCAATAGTTCGGGACTAGTTTAACACTTTTAAAAGTTAGAGAGTAAAATGACCCACCTTAAATAACCGTGGTTTGTTGGTTGGCGGGGTTCATTGTAAGTCCCCTCATATCACGAGTTAGATCCCCAGTGGCGTTAGGTTCTCGACACAAAGNGTGTGTGTGTGTGTGTGTTGGTAGAGCAGCCTCTCTGAAGGTCGTAAGTCCCCTGTGGTCACGGGTTCATATCCACTCATATGAAGGATGTGGTACCCAAATATTTAGCATACCTATGGATGGTCGGGGCTCGTCTAATAGTTTTCGGTCATTCCTTTTTAATATTACATAAACACACACACACACACTTTATGGCAACTATTGCAAAATTGCACGAAATAAATTTCTAGATCTAGAGATTCCTTAAAATAAAGTTGGTAAAATTCGTACGATTCTCTTTCGGATAAGCTGGAATACCAACAGACGTCTGTCTATTCTCTAATGCACCTAACCCTATTTTAAGAATGTATAGTGCCAAATTCACTGAAAGGGTAAGTCACCAATTCCTAATGTAATGTACTTTCTTTGCTGGGTTATGGGTACTGGTGGGTATTTTATCAAAGATTTTTATCAATCTACCTTGTGCAATTTCTGTTGAATCCTAAACGATTTCTAAATGGACTCTTATAGATAAGATCACCAAGATTTTGTGATCTGCTGCATATTCCAACAACCCGGACTTGGATCTTGAGGATCACCAGAATGCTACATATCAACAGATAAGATACTCATCAATATTGATTAGATTTGAAATTTGTTATGAAATTGCTCATGAAATGAGCATTCTCAATATTATGACTTGAAGAGGACTCAAACCTCCACACTCTTTAGCACGAGCTTTTTGAGTATTGTGTGTCTACCATTTCATCATCAAGGCATCTTGAAAATGAATCATATTCCATGATTATGATATCTATCTAGTGTGATATATGAAATATATGACAAAGGTGGAGTGTTGGAGTATTTCTATCGATTGGTCATGTCATATAGGCCCGAACATACATCAAATTATTTCGATTGGAATTATCTGGAGGATACCTTCTATATATCAAACTATATTTCAAAAAGATGTAAAATCAAACCTCTTTCTAGATTCAAGAGAGAATCCTAAAGAAGTGAATAGAGTACCCAAATAACGATAGATATGTCAAAAGCGGGTCCGATTACGCCTATTCCTAATCCTAAATAGAATGCAACAATGTAGGGATACATATGTAAACAGAGTATCTATTTACATAAGTTGAATGACCCATTCTCATAATAAGAATGTAAATAACCCTATTCCGGTCTGGAATGAACTTTGAATCTGATGATTGAATCGATTCAATAATTCTAAGCTCATAACTTCAGCCCATTTTCCTTTTGGGCAGAAAAGTTCTACTAATTCTTTTATTCCAGTCAGTAAAAGAGATTTTGAACTAAAAAAATAGACCTATAAGCTAAAAGAAGGTATCCTGAGCAATTGCAATAATTAAATTCATTGATATTCCTGGTATTATGGGAGTAAACGAGTCGAACACGAGTAATTCGTTTATATTTCGAGCTCAAAAATTTTGCTCGGGTTTGACTCGTTTGCTTAGCGAGCCGAATACGAGCCGTTTACGAACAAAGAGTCGTTTTGACAACTCTAATCACATAACCATAAGATGTTAAGGATAATACAAGATTTAAAACATCATTTGAATCTAATTTAATAATTTTTATTCTATTTTCTTAATTAATACTTTTAATTTATTATAAATCTTTGTAGCCTTATAGTCAATTATTTTTTTAAATACTGCTTATATATATAATTGATTAATAGTATTTTGAACCGAAACAAGTCAAACACGAACGAACAAATATTTGTTCGTGTTGTTCGTGTTCGGCTCGTTAACTTAGCGAACGAGCCGAACACGAGCTGTTCGCCAACAACGAGCTGTTCGCTAACAACGAGCCGTTTTGATAGCCCTAACTGGTATAGTAGATGCTATCATAGATGAACTCATACTCAATTCGATGGAATTTTTTAATCTTAAGGGAGTACTTCTATAATTTCACATGTGAGGGGTTATTTCTTGGTTTTGATATGACTTCTTACGAGCGTTGTTTCTATCTACTATTGTCTAATATCTAAAAAAAATCAAGTTGTTAATGACTAGGCGAAACTAAGAAATATTGGTCTGCCTGACATCCACACCAAAATAGATAGAGTTTTCCAAAAAAACCTACCAGTGGAGGAAGACCCCATAGGGAAGAGAGAGAGAGAGAGAGAGAGAGAGAGAGAGAGAGAGCTATGAAAGGATCTTTCATGTATAATCTTGCATAATCTCGTATGTTATTAGTTCCGGTATGTAGATCAAATGATAAAATGCATGCAAAAGTTTCTAGATTCATGGAGATATAAAACAACATATAAGTTATTATGCTTGCATATCCATCATTTAGTCTCTGACAATTATTCCAATAATAACATATCTGATTTGACTGATGGATGAATATGCAAGCATACGTTTCATACTTGTTTGAACAAGAGCAATGAGATTCCCCAACATCATGCTAAGAACATCTATGATTTCCAAAAGAAGATGCCATCGATTGATTAGAAAGAAAAGGAATATCAAAAATTCGTGTGGCTGAAGTTGAAACATCTACTTTTGAATTAACAGAAAGAAAAGCAAGGACTGGAGTGGGAAAGTCAGAGTCGAAAAGAGGGTCATCCCTTTTTAATATTATATAGACACACACACACACTTTATGGCAACTATAGCGAAATTGCAAAAAAGCACAGGCTCCCTTCCTCAGCTCACAATTTCACACAATTTATTATGTGTAATGGTGATATTGCACACTTATTTAACACACTCTACCCCACTAGGGATGTCAATTCGGGTCAGCGGGTCAGGTTTGGGTCCGACCTGAATTAGGTCAATCCAAACCTCACGATTAATGAGCGAATTGAAAAACTCAATTCGAAACTGACTCAGCCTAAACACGATTAAACCAAACCCGACCCATTTAACATGCCAGCTCAATTTTTTATTAAAAATTATACATCTAACATTTAACATTTAATAATATGCAAGTTAAGAAAATTCTCTTTATATATGGCAAGCAATTATATTAGAGTAAGTGTACAAATAATTTTTCCGTGCTTATTTGAGTTTCCGAGTTCAACCTAAACCTAACTCGAAATTTTACATGTCGAAATCTCAGGGTTGAACCCGACTAAAAAAATTTTGGGGTCAACCCTAACTTGAATTTTTTGTTAGGGTGTCGACTCAAAATTATAGGGATAATTATATACAGAGTACAAGAAATCTTGCTATTTACAAATCAAGCACGTAGGTGTCTTTTTAAATTTTGAAATCGATGCATTTTTCTGTGTCACGATCAAATTATTGTGAATTTGATAAAAATAAAAATATTGGTTGGGGTTTTATCTTGACTTTTGATGTTTGAGTGAAAATTTTAAAAATGGATGAAAGAGAGTGTTTGATTTGTAAATAGCAATGTTTTGGGTGCCCTCTTTGTAATTCCCATTTCAAGGACCATCCAAAAATTTTTTGGCTAAAAATATGTATAAATAAATAAATTAATAACATTATAAATCAATATGTGTTCACCTCCAAAATAATCAAAGGAACAAAATGTACATTATTTCTTGGTCATTAACTGGCCTGATCAAATCAAGTTTAGTTAAATATCAAAGCCTGAGTATTTTTCCAATTGGTTTCCTTAATGAGTTTGAGTGCCAATTTAACAATCACATAAAGTGAAATGCAATAATGGGTCATGATAGAATTATATAAAAAATGTGATCTAGGAGAGCAAGGGGAATGCTAAAAATTATGGGGTTGCCATTGCATTGCATTGNAATTTTTTAATCTTAAGGGAGTACTTCTATAATTTCACATGTGAGGGGTTATTTCTTGGTTTTGATATGACTCCTTAAGAGCGTTGTTTCTATCTACTATTGTCTAATATCTAAAAAAAATCAAGTTGTTAATGACTGGGCGAAACCAAAAAATATTGGTCTGCCTGACATCCACACCAGAATAGATAGAGTTTTCCAAAAAAACCTACCAGTGGAGGAAAACCCCATAGGGATAAGAGACATAGAGCTGAAGAGAGAGAGAGAGAGAGAGAGAGAGAGAGAGAGAGCTATGAAAGGATCTTTCATGTATAAACTTGCATAATCTCGAATGTTATTAGTTCCGGTATGTATACCAAATGATAAAATGCATGCAAAAGTTTCTAGATTCATGGAGATATAAAACAACATATAAGTTATTATGCTTGCATATCCATCATTTAGTCTCTGACAATTATTCCAATAATAACATATCTGATTTGACTGATGGATGAATATGCAAGCATACGTTTCATACTTGTTTGAACAAGAGCAATGAGATTCCCCAACATCATGCTAAGAACATCTACGATTTCCAAAAGAAGATGCCATCGATTGATTAGAAAGAAAATGAATATCAAAAATTCGTGTGGCTGAAGTTGAAACAGCTACTTTTGAATTAACATAAATAAAAGCAAGGACTGGAGTGGGAAAGTCAGAGTCGAAAAGAGGGTCATCCCTTTTTAATATTATATAGACACACACACTTTATGACAACTACAACGAAATTGCAAAAAAGCACAGGCTCCCCTCCTCAGCTCACAATTTCACACAATTTATTATGTGTACTGGTGATATTGCACACGTATTTAACACACTCTACCCCACTAGGGATGTCAATTCGGGTCAGCGGGTCAGGTTTGGGTCCAACCTGAATTAGGTCAATCCGAACCTCACAATTAATGAACGAATTGAAAAACTCAATCCGAAACCGACTCAGCCTAAACACGATTAAACCAAACCCGACCCATTTAACATGCCAACTCAATTTTTTATTAAAAATTATACATCTAACATTTAACATTTAATAATATGCAAGTTAAGAAAATTCTCTCTTTATATATGACAAGCAATTATATTAGAGTTAAGAGTACAAATAATTTTTCAGTGCTTATTTGAGTTTCTGAGTCAACCTAAACCTGACTCGAAATTTTACGTGTCGAAATCTCAGGGCTGAACCCGACTTAAAAAATTTTCGGGTCAACCCTAACTTGAATTTTTTGTTCGACTCAAAATTATAGGGATAATTATATACAAAGTACAAGAAATCTTGCTATTTACAAATCAAGCACGTAGGTGTGTTTTTAAATTTTGAAACCGATGCATTTTTGTATGTCACGATCAAATCATTGTGAATTTGATAAAAATAAAAATATTGGTCGGGGTTTTATCTTGACTTTTGATATTTGAGTGAAAATTTTAAAAATTGGATGAAAGAGAGTGTTTGATTTGTAAATAGCAATGTTTTGAGTGCCCTCTTTGTAATTCCCATTTCAAGGACCATGGAAAATTTTTTTGGCTAAAAATATGTATAAATAAATTAATTAATAACATTATAAATCAATATGTGTTCACCTCCAAAATAATCAAAGGAACAAAATGTACATTAATTCTTGGTCATTAAATGGCCTGATCAAATCAAGTTTAGTTAAATATCAAAGCCTGAGTATTTTTCCAATTGGTTTCCTTAATGAGTTTGAGTGCCAATTTAACGATCACATAAAGTGAAATGCAATAATGGGTCATGATAGAATTATATAAAAATGTGCTCTAGGAGAGCCAGGGCAATGCTAAAAATTATGGGGTTGTTCCTGCATTGCATTGCCCGGCGGTCATGTTTGTTTTAGAAAAACAACGAGTTTATATATATATATATATTTATAT
Organism: Phalaenopsis hybrid cultivar; assembly: GCA_002079205.1. NCBI lineage: Eukaryota > Viridiplantae > Streptophyta > Magnoliopsida > Asparagales > Orchidaceae > Phalaenopsis > Phalaenopsis hybrid cultivar. The sequence goes on along the minus strand of JXCR01144896.1, from coordinate 173,878 downwards.
ATTACAGTTTGCTCTAGGCTGATAATGTGCTATTTGAGGAGAGCCTCAAGTCATATTAATAATGAGTTTATTTTTATTAATTAGCACATTAGTTTTATATCATTTAATATTACTAAGAACAAAGCAGCATTTTAACAAAATCACATTAATATATACACACACACACACACACATTAAAAAGAAATGACTGAAGGCTATTAAATGTGTCCCGACCATCCTTAGGTGTGTTAAATATTCGAGTACCACACCCTACACACGGGGAGATTCAAACTCATGACCTGAGAGGACTTATGACCTTCAGAGAGGCTGCTCTANAAGTCATATTAATAATGAGTTTATTTTTATTAATTAGCACATTAGTTTTATATCATTTAATATTACTAAGAATAAAATAGCATTTTAACAAAATCAAATGAATGACTGAAGGATATTAGACGTGGCCCGACCATAATTAGGTGTGCTAAATATTCGAGTACCACACCCTACACGCGGGGAGTTTTAAACCAATGACCTGAGGGGACTTACGATCTTCAGAGAGACTGCTCTACCAACATGCCATAGTACACATGCATATATATATATGAACCCTCATGACCATAGGGGACTTACGACCTTCTTATATATCACGTACTAAAAAATTCTCAAAGGTAATGAAATCTTAAACATTAATTGTCAAATCTTTCAGTACACACATAAATAGAAATGTAAGAAGCCCACCTTTTTTGAGTGAAAAAACCTTGAGAAGCGATAAAATTCTAGAGTGAAGCCCAATCAAAATAATGCAGTAAACATTAAACTCTTCTCTTAAATTAGGAAAAAATGAGATTACAAGAAGTGTTATTCTCAAATTTGGAGTAGTAGTTTAACTACAACACCTATAATTTGGTTACAATGAGTCGGGTTGAGCTCAAACCACCCTTGCCGTGAGCTTGAGCTTAATTAATTAATCAAGTTTGAGCCGCTTGTTTCTTATCAAAGAGATATAATAATATCAATTCAAGCAAAGTTTCTAATTAAATGATAAATATAATGAACAACTATTAGATAAATAATAATAATCACTTGCAATTTAAACCATTTAAAGATAAAACTTCGAACTTTAATAATTTTGAGTATATTTTTTATTATTTATGTTTTAAATATGTTGACTCACAAGTTATTGAGTTGAGTTGGGGCTGGCTTGGGCTTGTACTCATTGAGCTCAGTTCATGAGCCACTTATCGAGTAGAGCCCAAGCCGGGTCACGAGTCGGCTTTGCTCAATTTCAGCCATAACAATAGTAGTTAGCTACAAAAATCATAGTTGAACTATGATATAATTAATTAATGGCTATATAATCATGTGTGGCTACAAAAGTTTTTATAGTGATTGGNGAGTTGGGGCTTGCTTGGGCTTGTACTCATTGAGCTCAGTTCATGAGCCACTTATCGAGTAGAGCCCAAGCCACGTCACGAGTCGGCTTTGCTCAATTTTAGCCATAATAATAGTAGTTAGCTATAAAAATCATAGTTGAACTATGATAACATAATTAATGGCTATATAATCATGTGTGGCTACAAAAGTTTTTATAGTGAATGTCTATAAAAGTTGTACTTGGTGACTGCAACAAAAGTAATTGGTTGTAATAATTGCTAATGGTGGTCGGCAACTATAGTTGTTCATTTGCACATCACTTCACGAGTAATGCATAGTTATTAGCTCACTCTTCTCTTCCTTTTCCCCTCTTAAAGTGAAGAATGGAGGCCTACTTATAATTTCTTAAAGGAAAAGATTGATAAATTTTGCCAAAAATCTCAAAACATTATGTCAAACAGTCCACATTAATGTTCTTGAACATAGATCATTTCTTTTGCATTTAAGTGCCTTTAACGACCATAAAATTACATGAACTTGAGGTCATTGAATCCCTCTCATCGAGCTCTCAATTTGAATATAAATATGCCAAATTTTGAGATTGTTGGGTCTTCGAATTAATGCACTAAAACCTTAAATACACTTTAATAGCTTTATCTTAGTTTATGTAGACTCAATCCTTGCACATGCACTATGCATGTGTTTTTGTGGGAAATATTATATATTTTTAAAGATCTGCCAACCAAAACATCACGGTTGGCGGCACACACACACATGCTGATATATATAAAAGGTGAGGGTGGTTTTCAAACTCCTTAATTAATCATATTGTTTTTTCTATTTAAATTGGAAAATGTATTAAATTCATATAAAAACCATGTGATTTTTTGTAATCCTATTCACATGAAAATATATCAATTTGAACGGATTATATATCCATAATTAAGAAGAATTAAACAATACCCTAGTAAATATGAAAGCTTACAATCATAATGATATTGTTGAATCTAGATTTGCCCTTGAATCAAACTTATGGAACAGAGTGTCTGAAAGGAGGGAGGGAGGGAGAGTGGGAGGGGGAGAGAGGGAGCGAGGGAGGGAGGGAGGGAGAGAGGGAGAGAGAGAGGGAGAGAGAGAGAGAGAGAGAGAGAGTAGGGTAGCTCAGTCCAGATCAAAATAAGCAAAATAAGAGTGATTAGAAGGTTCTTGATCTAGTTCTCCATATGAGAGAGTTTTGAATCCTATTTACATTTAATGCTCCTTTTCGAAGGGGTGGCCTTTACCAAATGATGCATTTATATATATATCACCTCTAGTCTTTCAAACGTAAATGGGTCTAATTTACAGTGCGTTTGGGATAGCTTTTGTACCATGATTGGTTAAGAGCCATATTTTCTTCCTCTTTGTATAACACATTTCTTGGCCACAGTTCCTTAGCCGTGTTCTAGGAAATAATAAAGATGTGAATATTAAATCCTGCTCGCATTCACTACGTTCCGCGTAAAAATTTCCCCCCTTGCCCTCATTTTTGCCCTAGCGATCACATCTCCTCTTCCCAAAGCTTGCAATTTGTCATCTCCTTTTCGTTGCCCTCGTTTTGGCTTGACGGTATTTTATCTTTGTGTTGTCCAAAGGAAATTAGAGTTTTCTCTCCTGTTTGACGGTATTTTCCCTTTGGCCTGACCGTCATCACCTTCCCCTTGCCCTTGTTCCGGCCGAGGGTATTTCCTCTCCACAATGTCAGTTTGCTTCTCAATCCAAATTAGTTTTTTTCTCTATTTGTCTCTCTCTCTTTCTCTCTCTCTCTCCCACTCTCTCTTTCTCTCTCCCTGTTTCTCCACCTTCTTATGTTCTTCTATAGTTGTGATTAGCTCTTCTTTGTATAATTATGGATGCTCAAAGCCCTGAACTTTCTCCTCTTTTCCTATCAATTTGAGGAAATCAGAACTTCATGGTGTAAAAAGTAGCATTCTTTACTAGGTATATGAATTTGTATGATAAGACTAAGAATATTTAAAAAGACAATTAATTTCTTCATTATTTGAATTGCTTCTCCAAATTGTTATAACATCCAATTTTTGTATTATGGAGATTTTAAATGTCTTATGCTTTGAATTTCTTCTTGTTTAGATAATACTATTATAACATTGAAATCTGTTGATAATTTAACAAATGGATTCTATATAATATCTATAGAGGGGCATTCCAGATATTTGTCTACATACAACACTTTGAATATTGTATTATTCAAATAGACCTGCTGAGATTTCATACAATCATAACCGAAACAAATGCATCATTAGTCACTTCCTAACTGAAGGATTAAGGTCTTGGAGAGATCTTATTCCTGCTGACTTCTTTGGTATGATGGGTAAGACTTATCCTCCTCCTGGGTTGACACTTGAAGTTTGGCTTGTTAGGCTGTAGTTGGCTTCTCATAGCCGATCTTTTGGTGGAATTCTAGTGGTCGGTCATCTATGGCCTAATCTATTAGGGTTGGTCACTCGAATGGGTGCTTTGATAATCTTTTCTTGATATTTTGATCTTCCATCATCTTGAATCAGTCATGTCATTTCTTTCTCAAACTTCTTTTTACCTTCTCAGCCTCCTAGTGATGAGTCAAATAAGAAATATTTGGTATGTTGATTTAAGAAACTGTCTTTTAGTTGCATAGATACAAACTGTTAAAACTCACAATAAAATTGTATGTATTTGAGTTCCCTTGGAAAAAATTAAAGGAGGATGGAAAAACAATTGTCTGAGGATATCTAATATATATTATCAAGCCTGGTCAAAACTTCATTAAAATAGTTATATATAAAATATTGATACTCAATCAACAATCTTTTATCATTCAACATAGACTCAATGTGTCAAATGAATCTCGAGGTAATATTTGATAAAAAAATATTCAAACTTCAATTAAGAATGATCCATAAATCATATTTCAACAAACTTATACTCAAAATGACTGACTTAATAAAACAAACACAACGACACCAAACCTAGTCCAATCGAAGTTAAATCAAGCTCACATTGAGTCGTTATGCCATATTTTGAAGCTTCTAGTGCCCGATTGGAAGGTCAATGGATTTCAATATGAAAGCTTATAGTCAAATCAAGCACTTCGATAAGACAAATTGAATGAGCCTACAATCACTCAATTTCAACATTGTTAAGACACTAAAATGTTTACTAAATACCATCCGATCAAGTGAACCTCTCAAGGTCATTCGATGGAGTCAACCTAATTCTTTCCTTATTTTAAAAGGAGGCCTCTCCTAGAATCTATAAATAAAGCCATACAATTTTTATTAGGCGGACCCATGTTGTGAACTAGAGGAAGGCTTGAGATTGAAAGAGAAAAAGTTGAGGTCTAGTGTTCTGCACTGAAGGTCCAACAAATGCCACCCACTTATGCAGCTTTCGACCACTATTGATCAAAGCTCCTATAGTCATTGATCGTCATAGACCACCACTAGGTAGCCGTCGTCGAGCACAATTGCCTGCCCTCTACTCCTCACAACAAAGCCACTTATATAGTCATGGCGTGTGATGTAGAATCCTTGCATATCTTGCAAATTAATGAAGCATCGTACAGAGTAATGATTAGCCTTGCGAAGTAACAAAGCATTTTACGGAGCAGTGCTCCCCAAAAAAACATACCTCAAAGATTGTGTAATAATAACCTGAAGTTGAAGCAACATGAACCCCACATACAAGGCAAGAATGACTTGAATGTAACGATGCACCCCGAAGATGGTGTAACAATACACTCCAAAAATAGTGCAACAACGCCTCCTAAAGATGGTGTAGCAACGAACCCTATAATAGCTACTTTCAAATGTCGTAATTAGGATATGATGACTTTATCCGGACAATGAAGACCTCTCCTTATAGCCCACCACTGCGGTTTACGTGACTAACGACAATCTAAGTGGTCCACAACTCATGCAACTCCCAACTTCGACCTTTATGACCTACAATTTTTATCACAACTCATACAACTCCCAACTCGCACCTTTGTAGCCTACAGACGTTATCACAACTCTTCACTACGATTCATATGACCAACTAGAACCAACGTGATCCACAACTCATGTTGCTCTGAACTTCGAGCATTTTGGTCTGCAGATGTTATCATAACTCGTTGCTATAACTTGTATGACCAACTATGGCCTACGTGGTTCATAACTACTCTAGCTCCCTACTACGACCTCTGTGGCCAACCAACTGTCTAGAAGCAACCATTTATGACTCGCATGGGCAACTACAACCATGGCTTTCAGTTATAGCCTCTACGATAATCTAGCGTTACAATCACCATTTACAACATTCATGGTAAACTACTATCTCTATATCAATCAACTAAGGCATTCGCGGCTTGTTATGTCTATTATTGCTGGAATGTCATTGTAGATTAACTTTATAATTATATCTTCCCTAATATAGAAGAAAAGTGAGTCTATGTACTCACTATTACATAATTGATTATTTCAACTAAGTTAGACCCCGAGATTTTTGCCCTTTCGAGGGTTTTCTACGTAAAAAATTTTCGTGCCTCTACTTATCACTTTAATTACCTAAGTGTGTACTGGATTTTAGGATAGCACTAACATGCTAAATAATCACCATGTCCTGAATATTCCAACATGCACCACATATATAAATTCAAATTGCACTAATTTCATAATAAATTGAGTTATTCTTAAGCTTGTCGAGCTATAATATTCTAATAGATATTTATATAAACTTATATTAAGGACCACTTAGTTGAAAGTTTAAATTCTCAATCTATAAATTAAGATAAGAACAAAAAGCAGAAGAGATGACGAAAAATTTTAGTGTCATCTTACCCCACAAAAATAGAGACATTTAGAAACATATCACACAATTCTTATATATTTAAATATATATCATCTAAAATTTAATATTTATATGTTATGCATGAAAATCTCTTACTTCACATAAAAAAAATATCATTATCATCTACTTTTTAAAAGTTAAAAAAATATTTTTTTAAAAAAATAAATATAAAAATTTAGAGTGTTAAATGTACAAATACCTAAAAATTATGTTGTATGTATGTAATTTCGGTCAGGAATTGAAAGTACAAGTGAAATTCGTGCAACTGCACAACACTAAAGTAATGCAAAGGAAACATTTTTGTCACGGGATTCTTAGGCAACACGAATATATGTTTCCTCTTATCGCCAGCTTTTTAACAGCTTATCCAGACCTCTGTCGACTACGTGTCTCAATCCTGAGGGCAAGATGCCACTCATCGTTGCTCGTTACCTGTCCGGAGCGAGCCTCACGCCAAGTAGTCGTTGGCTTTTCTGTCTTGAAATTTTCGAAGAAAAATGATTTTTTAGCGTTCCCGTATCTAGGAGCTATAACTTGCCTTTCATGCGAGTGAGGAAGGAGTATTATATTGACATATTCAACAAAGTTACTCTAATTACTATAAATATTTGGACAACTTTTTTATCCAAAATATACTCAGAATCAAATTCTAAGTTTAAGAATTGTTTTCCAAGTTATCTAGATTCTTGTTATAATAACTTTATATTAAAGAGTACAATTTTATAAGATAATGTAATGAGATCAAAATTGTATGAATACAAGTGTATTTGGATCATGAATTATTAAAATTTACTAGATTAAAAGGAGGCTCATAATTTCTTTTTCATGTTGTATGAGCAACGTCGGTCGCAACTTATGTAAACGAAGGCTGGCAACCACTTCGACTTGACAATCGAGTAATAATTATATCTAGAAAATTGCTTTGCTCGAGGAGTGATCAATCATGCCTTCTAATTGCCAGGAGGGCTCACAATGGCGTTTAGGTCTTTGAAATATATTCAATCATAAAAAACTTGTCAAAATTNGGGCAAGATGCCACTCATCGTTGCTCGTTACCTGTCCGGAGCGAGCCTCACGCCAAGTAGTCGTTGGCTTTTTTTGTCTTGAAATTTTCGAAGAAAAACGATTTTTTAGTGTTCCCGTATCTAGGAACTATAACTTGCTTTTCATGCGAGTGAGGAAGGAGTATTATATTGACATATTCAACAGAGTTACTCTAATTACTATAAATATTTGGACAACTTTTTTATCCAAAATATACTCAGAATCAAATTCTAAGTTTAAGAATTGTTTTCCAAGTTATCTAGATTCTTGTTATAATAACTTTATATTAAAGAGTACAATTTTATAAGATAATGTAATGAGATCAAAATTGTATGAATACAAGTGTATTTGGATCATGAATAATTAAAATTGACTAGATTAAAGGGAGGCCCATTGTTTCTTTCTCATGTTGTATGAGCAACGTCGGTCGCAACTTATGTAAACGAAGGCTGGCAACCACTTCTATTTGACAATTGAGTAATAATTATCTCTAGAAAATTGCTTTGCTCGAGGAGTGATCGATCATGCCTTCTAATTGCCAGGAGGGCTCACAATGGCGTTTAGGTCTTTGAAATATAATCAATCATAAAAAACTTGTCAAAATGATTGCCGCTTTAAATGACATAAAAATACAACATTTTCAAATTGGGTCGCCCTTTGGAATAATAGCTTCTCTCCTAAAAAATGATGGATTGGCTTTTCATAGCAAAAAATTGGATCATAAATTTCTTAGAATCTAGAATCCTAATATATGGACCATTGGTGGTTCTGAATTCGTTAGGCTTAGGAACATTCTGTCTGGATTGCTAGTTCTTTTCCTTATTCAACACACCTATGATCATTTCCTTATTCACACTCAGCACACCATCATGATATTGAATATGAGATTGTTTGTGAATCCCAATCAAGGAATAAAGTATGAATAAGGAGAGAGCGAGAAAGAAGTAGAGAGTGAGAGAGATTAACAATAAGGAAGTGCATTCAATATTGTTGATTCTTCATAAAATGTTTCCACTATTTACAGAGAGGATAATACAATAGTGACATTATACTTTTATCATTATTTGAAAGTAGTCTGTACTAGGGTATTTCTAGTATTGTATAAGTGTGGGCTCATCTTCTGACTGACTTATAGCTCGATCGACTAAGTTTGGTTGACTTGGATCGATAGAGTCTGTTCTATTGGGTAATTTTGGTCGGCTGATCTAGCCTGATTGACCATCTTCGATCCCTGGAGAGGAATTTTCGGATCTAAGCGGGATGGTCGAAGACACTTCACGAAATTGACTTTTCGGTTGAGTCAGTTCCAAATAGAGTTAGCTTTTTCTACAATGAATGACTGAAATGCTTCCTTCGTTCGGTTCTTTTCGGGATAATTTAATGTTTGAAAACACCTTTTTGATGAAGATTACTAAATATAAACTTATTAATGAAATAAACTACTTTATACAACCCCCAAAAACTGGAGTGTTTTTTCTGTCCGGATTCTTGACGTAGCTCTACGTGCGGAGTAGATTATTCTTAAGTTATTTTCATGTTATTTTCAATAATACCAAAATAACTCAGAAATAACCCGTGGTCTTTATTTTTTGGGTATTTTTAGGTTATTTCAGTATTATTAAAAATAACCCAAAAAATAACTTGAAAATAACTTAAAAATAACTTGATCCGCACGTTGAGTTACGTCAGAAGTACGCACAGAATTTTTTTTTTCAAAAACTGAGTTTAGATTCTCCACACGTAAGGGGTAATATCTCTGCAATTCTTTTAAGAAGACGAAGCACGATTCCTCTGAACTTTTTTATTCCACATGCATCCAGCACTGATGTGTGACACTAATCTTTATTAAACGAGAGACCAGTGCTTTGGAATTTGGGATCATTTGACTTCAAATACGTTGAATTAGCCGTAGTTATTTCTTCCTCATAGATCTTCGTGCAAGTTACGGAGTTTCCAGCGAACACCGTAACAAAAATGGCATGTTCCCTATATAAACATAAATACATGCCCATTTTCCTTCTTCAAAGCTTGAACGATCGATTACCCAATCAATGAATCCCTAGATTTTNTTCGTGCAAGTTACGGAGTTTCCAGCGAACACCGTAACAAAAATGGCATGTTCCCTATATAAACATAAATACCTGCCCATTTTCCTCCTTCAAAGCTTGAACCATCGATTACCCAATCAATGAATCCCTAGATTTCCCTCCAAAACCCATCAATGGCGGGAACCACTGAGCGATGAGGTGCAAAATCCACCCTTCGGATCCCGGCACCGGGGTCTGCGCCTCATGCCTCCGAGAACGCCTCACAAACCTATCCGCCGCTGTTGCTAACGCTGGAGATGCCGATTTTTCGCCGACGAGCCGCCGTAATCTCGGTCGATCCACCGCCAAATCTTTCGGCCTCCGTCCCGCCGATCCCGACTCCGACGGCGCTGGTGGCCGGAGAAAGCACAGCAGAAGGTTTTCCTTTCTATCATCTCTGTTAACTCATTCGGTCCACAAGGAGACGAATTCTGATTCGGAGTTCGCGAAACCGTCGAGAACGAGATCGTGGATTTCGTCAATGATTCGTGGGCGGAGGATGCAGAAGAGGAAAAAGAGAACCCCGCCGCGGTTTGTGGTGGATGAGAGGGTGAGCGGCCGTGGGATGTCGCCGGTGGAGAAAGAAGAGTCGACGGATTTCGATTCCGAGAGCGGATACCACACGGATCCATTTCCGATGAGGCAGCAGGACGTTAACCATTACGGTGGGCGTCAACGGCACAGAAATTACAGATTGATGGGCNACCGCCAAATCTTTCGGCCTCCGTCCCGCCGATCCCGACTCCGACGGCGCTGGTGGCCGGAGAAAGCACATCGGAAGGTTTTCCTTTCTATCATCTCTGTTAACTCATTCGGTCCACAAAGAGACGAATTCTGATTCGGAGTTCGCGAAGCCGTCGAGAACGAGATCGTGGATTTCGTCAATGATTCGTGGGCGGAGGATGCAGAAGAGGAAGAAGAGATCCCCGCCGCGGTTTGTGGTGGATGAGAGGGTGAGCGGCCGTGGGATGTCGCCGGTCGAGAAAGAAGAGTCGACGGATTTCGATTCCGAGAGCGGATACCACACGGATCCATTTCCGATGAGGCAGCAAGACGTGAACCATTACGGTGGGCGTCAACCGCGCAGAAATTACAGATTGATGGGTTTCTCGCTCTGTTTTAGCCCTTTGATGAGGCCTAGCCCGCGTAACCGTAAGAATCAGGTGCCGTCGGAAGTCGGATTTTCCGGCGAGCTCCGGGGAGGTCCTAATACTCAGCGCAATCGGTATGGTGGTGCTTCAGACGGTGGATCGTACGCTCTCGGGCCGAATCGGTCAAGGAAGATTGCTGATTTTGGTAAGTTCCGCTAAGGGTTTCAGTCGAGCTTTTAGGTGAGCCCTGTTTAGAACGAAAAATTATTCCATGTGGATACATTGCATGCAAATGTTTCGTAGCATGTGGTGTCCGATCCTGACCGTAAAAATGTATTTTGGTAGGTCTTACTTTCAGCTTTTTTTTTTTTTTAATTTTAATTACAGTGATCGACGGTAAATATGGGATGCTCATGCAGTGTCCGTACGGAACNCAGTCTAGCTTTTAGGTGAGCCCTGTTTAGAACGAAAAATTATTCCATGTGGATACATTGCATGCAAATGTTCCGTAGCATGTGGTGTCCGATCTTGACTGTAAAGATGTATTTTGGTAGGCCTTACTTTCAGTTTTTTTTTTTAATTTTAATTACGGTGATCGACGGTAAAGATGGGATGCACATGCAGTGTCCGTACGGAACAAAATTTTTTTTTTCTTGTTAAATGTTGAGATATTGTGAGAAATCTTAATATTTCAGTGTATGTCAAACTAGGTTGCTTCTGTGCATAAGAAAAATTATTTCTGCATTCCATTCGCATTAGCTGCTACTTTGGTTCATAACATAGAGAAATTTACATATATATCACAAAATTTGTTTTGTAAAAAGAAACTAAACTCTAAAATTTCTATATGATGAAAATATTGAGAGAAAAATACAATTTTTATTTATTTATATGATTTTTTTTTGGGAAATTTACATACACATCACACATTTTTTTGGTATTTATATATCAAACTCTTAAATTTTTATTTTTACATTTAAATTTATACATAAAAAAATGCACTTGATTTTTTAAAAAATAAATAATAATGATTTTTTTTTATTTAGGTGAATTTAGATACATAACACCCATTTTTTATGCATTTATATATCTGACACCAAAAAATATATTACCCAATCCGACGTTTTATACATAGGGATGGGAATGTGCTCTGTTTGTAAAAATGGNGAAATCTTAAACATTAATTGTCAAATCTTTCAGTACACACATAAATAGAAATGTAAGAAGCCCACCTTTTTTAAGTGAAAAAATCTTGAGAAGCGATAAAATTCTTGAGTGAAGCCCAATCAAAGTAATGCAGTAAACATTAAAGTCTTCTCTTAAATTAGGAAAAAATGAGATTACAAGAAGTGTTATTCTCAAAATTGGAGTAGTAGTTTAGCTACAACAANAATAAGCAAAATAAGAGTGATTAGAAGGTTCTTGCTCTAGTTCTCCATATGAGAGAGTTTTGAATCCTATTTGCATTTAATGCTCCTTTTCGAAAGGGTGGCCTTTACCAAATGATATATTTATATCTATATCACCTCTAGTCTTTCAAACGTAAATGGGTCTAATTTACGGTGCGTTTGGGATAGCTTTTGTACCACGATTGGTTAAGAGCCATGTTTTCTTCCTGTTTGTATATCACATTTCTTGGCCACAGTTCCTTAGCCGTGTTCTAGGAAATAATAAAGATGTGAATATAAAATCCTACTCGCGTTCACTGCGTTCCACGTACAAATTTCCCCCCTTGCCCTCGTTTAGCGATCACATCTCCTCTTCCCAAAGCTTGCAAATTGTCATCTCCTTTTCGTGGCCCTCGTTTTGGCTTGATAGTATTTTATCTTTGTGTTGTCCAAAGGAAATTAGAGTTTTCTCTCCTGTTTGACGGTATTTTCCCTCTGGCCTGACTGTCATCACCTTCCCCTTGCCCTTGTTCCGGTCGAGGGTATTTCCTCTCCACACTGTCAGTTTGCTTCTCAATCCAAATTAGTTTTCTTCTCTATTTGTCTCTCTCTTTCTCTCTCTCTCTCTCTCCCACTCTCTCTTTCTCTCTTTCTCCATCTTCTTATGTTCTTCTATAGTTGTGATTATCTCTTCTTTGTATAATTATGGATGCTCAAAGCCCTGAACTTTCTCCTCTTTTCCTATCAATAGAATGAAATCAGAACTTCTTGGTGTAAAAAGTAGCATTCTTTACTAGGTTTATGAATTTGTATGATAAGACTAAGAGAATTTAAAAAGACAATTAAATTCTTCATTATTTGAATTGCTTCTCCAAATCGTTATAACATCCAATTTTTGTATTATGGAGATTTTAAACGTCTTATGCTTTGAATTTCTTCTTGTTTAGATAATACTATTATAACATTGAAATCTACTGATAATTTAACAAATGGATTCTATATAATATCTATAGAGGGGTGTTCCAGATATTTGTCTACATACAATACTTTGAATATTGTATTATTCAAATAGACCTGCTGAGATTTCATACAACCATAACCGAAACAAATGCATCATTAGTCACTTCCTAACTGAAGGATTGAGGTCTTGGAGAGATCTTATTCCTGCTGACTTCTTTGGTATGATGGGTAAGACTTACCTTCCTCCTGGGTTGACACTTGAAGTTTGGCTTGTTAGGCTGCAGTTGGCTTCTCATAACCGATCTTTTGGTGGACTTCTAGTGGTCGGTCGTCTATGGCCTAATCTATTAGGGTTGGTCACTCGAACGGGTGCTTTGATAATCTTTTCTTGATATTTTGATCTTCCATCATCTTGAATCAGTCATGTCATTTCTTTCTCAAACTTCTTTTTACCCTCTCAGCCTCCTAGTGATGAGTCAAATAAGAAATATTTGGTATGCAGATTTAAGAAACCGTCTTTTAGTTGCATAGATACAAACCGTTAAACCTCACAATAAAATTGTATGTATTTGAGTTCCCTTGGAAAAATTAAAGGAGGATGGAAAAACAATAGTCTGAGGATATCTATTATAAATTATCAAGCCTGGTCAAAACTTCATTAAAATAGTTATATATAAAATATTGATACTCCATCAACAATCTTTTATTATTCAACATAGACTCAATGTGTCAAACGAATCTCGAGGTAATATTTGATAAAAAAATATTCAAACTTCAATTAAGAATGATCCATAAATCATATTTCAACAAACTTATACTCAAAATGACTGACTTAATAAAACAAACACAACGACACCAAACCTAGTCCAATCGAAGTTAAATCAAGCTCACATTGAGTCGTTATGCCATATTTTGAAGCTTCTAGTGCCCGATTGGAAGGTCAATGGATTTCAATATGAAAGCTTATAGTCAAATCAAGCACTTCGATAAGACAAATTGAATGAGCCTACAATCACTCAATTTCAACATCGTTAAGACACTAAAATGTTTACTAAATACCATCCGATCAAGTGAACCTCTCTAGGTCATTTGATGGAGTCAGCCTAATTCTTTCCTTATTTTAAAAGGAGGCCTCTCCTAGAATCTATAAATAAAGCCATACAATTTTTATTAAGCAGACCCATGTTGTGAACTAGAGGAAGGCTTGAGCTTGAAAGAGAAAAAGTTGAGGTCCAGTGTTCTACACTGAAGGTCCAACAAATGCCACCCACTTATGCAGCTTTTGACCACTGTTGATCAAAGCTCCTATAGTCAGTGATCGTCATAGACCACCACTAGGTAGCCGTCGTCGAGCACCATTGCCTGCTCTCTACTCCTCACAACAAAGCCACTTATATAGTCATGGCGTGTGATGTGGAATCCTTGTGTATCTTGCAAATTAATGAAGCATCGTGCGGAGTAATGATTAGCCTTGCGAAGTAACAAAGCATTTTATGGAGCAGTGCTCCCCAAAACAACATACCTCAAAGATTGTGTAATAATAACCTGAAGATGAAGCAACATGAACCCCACATACAAGGCAACAATGACTTGAATGTAATGACGCACCTCGAAGATGGTGTAACAATACACTCCAAAAATAGTGCAACAACGCCTCCTAAAGATGGTGTAACAACAAACCCTATAATAACTACTTTCAAATGTCGTAATTAGGATATGAAAACTTTATCCGGACAATGAAGACCTCTCCTTATAGCCCACCACTGCGGTTTACGTGACTAACGACAATCTAAGTGGTCCACAACTCATGCAACTCCCAGCTTTGACCTTTATGACCTACAGTTGTTATCACAACTCATACAACTCCCAACTCGTACCTTTGTAGCCTACGAACGTTATCACAACTCTTCACTACGATTCACATGACCAACTAGAACCAAAGTGATCCACAACTCATGTTGCTCCGAACTTTGGGCATTGTGGTCTGCAGATGTTATCATAACCCGTTGCTATAACTTGTATGATCAACTATGGCCTACGTGGTTCATAACTACTCTAGCTCCCTACTACGACCTCTGTGGCCAACCAACTGTCCAGAAGCAACCATTTATGACTCGCATGGGTAACTAAAACCATGGCTTTCAGTTATAGCCTCTACGATAAGCTAGCGTTACAATCACCATTTACAACATTCATGGTAGACTGCTATCTCTATATCAATCAACTAAGGCATTCGCCGCTTGTTATGTATATTATTGTTGGAATGTCATTTTAGATTAACTTTATAATTATATCTTCCTTAATATAGAAGAAGAGTGAGTCTTTGTACTCACTATTACATAATTGATTATTTCAGCTAAGTTAGACCCCGAGATTTTTGCCCTTTCGAGGGTTTTCTACGTAAAAAATTTTTGTGCCTCTACTTATCCCTTTAATTACCTAAGTGTGTACTGGATTTTAGGATAGCACGTGCTAAATAATCACTATGTCCTGAATATTCCAACATGCACCATATATATAATTTCAAATCACACTAATTTCATAATAAATTGAGTTATTCTTAAGCTTGTCGAGCTATAATATACCACTTAGTTGAAAGTTTAAATTCTCAATCTAAAAATTAGGATAAGCACAAAAAGCAGAAGAGATGGCGAAAAAATTTAGTGTCATCTTACCACACAAAAATAGAGACATTTAGAAACATATCACACAATTCTTATATATTTAAATATATATCATCTTAAATTTAATATTTATATATTATGCATGAAAATCTCTTGCTTCACATCAAAAATATCATTACCATCTACTTTTTAAAAGTAAAAAAAATAATTTTATCTTTTGGTTGATGACACCAAACTCTTGCAAATATAAATATAAAAATTTAAAGTGTTAAATGTACAAATACCTAAAAATTATGTTGTATGTATCTAAATTCGGTCAGGAAATGAAAGTACAAGTGAAATTCGTGCAACTGCACAACACTAAAGTAATGCAAAGGAAACATTTTTGTCACGGGATTCTTAGGCAACACGAATATATGTTTCCTCTTATCGCCAGCTTTTTAACAGCTTATCCAGACCTCTGTCGACTACGTGTCTCAATCCTGAGGGCAAGATGCCACTCATCGTTGCTCGTTACCTGTCCGGAGCGAGCCTCACGCCAAGTAGTCGTTGGCTTTTCTGTCTTGAAATTTTCGAAGAAAAATGATTTTTTAGCGTTCCCGTATCTAGGAGCTATAACTTGCCTTTCATGCGAGTGAGGAAGGAGTATTATATTGACATATTCAACAAAGTTACTCTAATTACTATAAATATTTGGACAACTTTTTTATCCAAAATATACTCAGAATCAAATTCTAAGTTTAAGAATTGTTTTCCAAGTTATCTAGATTCTTGTTATAATAACTTTATATTAAAGAGTACAATTTTATAAGATAATGTAATGAGATCAAAATTGTATGAATACAAGTGTATTTGGATCATGAATTATTAAAATTTACTAGATTAAAAGGAGGCTCATAATTTCTTTTTCATGTTGTATGAGCAACGTCGGTCGCAACTTATGTAAACGAAGGCTGGCAACCACTTCGACTTGACAATCGAGTAATAATTATATCTAGAAAATTGCTTTGCTCGAGGAGTGATCAATCATGCCTTCTAATTGCCAGGAGGGCTCACAATGGCGTTTAGGTCTTTGAAATATATTCAATCATAAAAAACTTGTCAAAATTATTGCCGCTTTAAATGACATAAAAATACAACATTTTCAAATTGGGTCGCCCTTTGGAATAATAGCTTCTCTCCTAAAAAATGATGGATTGGCTTTTTATAGCAAAAAATTGGATCATAAATTTCTTAGAATCTAGAATCCTAATATATGGACCATTGGTGGTTCTGAATTCGTTAGGCTTAGGAACATTCTGTCTGGATTGCTAGTTCTTTTCCTTATTCAACACACCTATGATCATTTCCTTATTCACACTCACCACACTATCATGATATTGAATATGAGATTGTTCGTGAATCCCAATCAAGGAATAAAGTATGAAAAAGGAGAGAGCGAGAAAGAAGTAGAGAGTGAGAGAGATTAACAATAAGGAAGTGCATTCAATATTGTTGATTCTTCATAAAATGTTTCCACTATTTACAGAGAGGATAATACAATAGTGACATTATACTTTTATCATTATTTGAAAGTAGTCTGTACTAGGGTATTTCTAGTATTTTATAAGTGTGGGCTCATCTTCTGACTGACTTATAGCTCGATCGACTAAGTTTGGTTGATTTGGATCGACAGAGTCTATTCTATTGGGTAATTTCGGTCGGCTGATCTAGCCTGATTAATCATCTTTGATCTCTGGTGAGTAATTTTCAGATCTATGCGGGATGGTCGAAGACACTTTACGAAATTGACTTTTTCGTTGAGTCAATAAAGTCGACTTTTCTACAATGAATGACTGAAATGCTTCCTTCATTGTGTGCTTTTTGGGATAATTTAATGTTTGAAGACACCTTTTTGATGAAGATAACTAAATATAAACTTATTAATGAAATAAACTACTTTATACACCCCCCCAAAAACTAAATTTAGATTCTCCACACGTAAGGGGTAATATCTCTGCAATTCTTTTAAGAAGACGAAGCACGATTCCTCTGAACTTTTTTATTCCACATGCATCCAGCACTGATGTGCGACACTAATCTTTATTAAACGAGAGACCAAAGCTTTGGAATTTGGGATCATTTGACTTCAAATACGTTGAATTAGCCGTAGTTATTTCTTCCTCATAGATCTTCGTGCAAGTTACGGAGTTTCCAGCGAACACCGTAACAAAAATGGCATGTTCCCTATATAAACATAAATACCTGCCCATTTTCCTCCTTCAAAGCTTGAACGATCGATTACCCAATCAATGAATCCCTAGATTTCCCTCCAAAACCCATCAATGGCGGGAACCACTGAGCGATGAGGTGCAAAATCCACCCTTCGGATCCCGGCACCGGGGTCTGCGCCTCATGCCTCCGAGAACGCCTCACAAACCTATCCGTCGCTGTTGCTAACGCCGGAGATGCCGATTTTTCGCCGACGAGCCGCCGTAATCTCGGTCGATCCACCGCCAAATCTTTCGGCCTCCGTCCCGCCGATCCCGACTCCGACGGCGCTGGTGGCCGGAGAAAGCACAGCAGAAGGTTTTCCTTTCTATCATCTCTGTTAACTCATTCGGTCCACAAGGAGACGAATTCTGATTCGGAGTTCGCGAAACCGTCGAGAACGAGATCGTGGATTTCGTCAATGATTCGTGGGCGGAGGATGCAGAAGAGGAAAAAGAGAACCCCGCCGCGGTTTGTGGTGGATGAGAGGGTGAGCGGCCGTGGGATGTCGCCGGTGGAGAAAGAAGAGTCGACGGATTTCGATTCCGAGAGCGGATACCACACGGATCCATTTCCGATGAGGCAGCAGGACGTTAACCATTACGGTGGGCGTCAACGGCACAGAAATTACAGATTGATGGGCTTCTCGCTCTGTTTTAGCCCTTTGATGAGGCCTAGCCCGGGTAACCGTAAGAATCAGGTGCCGTCGGAAGTCGGATTTTCCGGCGAGCTCCGGGGAGGTCCTAATACTCAGCGCAATCGGTATGGTGGTGCTTCAGACGGTGGATCGTACGCTCTCGGGCCGAATCGGTCAAGGAAGATTGCTGATTTTGGTAAGTTCCGCTAAGGGTTTCAGTCGAGCTTTTAGGTGAGCCCTGTTTAGAACGAAAAATTATTCCATGTGGATACATTGCATGCAAATGTTTCGTAGCATGTGGTGTCCGATCCTGACCGTAAAAATGTATTTTGGTAGGTCTTACTTTCAGCTTTTTTTTTTTTTTAATTTTAATTACAGTGATCGACGGTAAATATGGGATGCTCATGCAGTGTCCGTACGGAACAATTTTTTTTTTCTTGTTAAATGTTGAGATATTGTGAGAAATCTTAATATTTCAGTGTATGTCAAACTAGGTTGCTTCTGTGCATAAGAAAAATTATTTCTGCATTCCATTCGCATTAGCTGCTACTTTGGTTCATAACATAGAGAAATTTACATATATATCACAAAATTTGTTTTGTAAAAAGAAACTAAACTCTAAAATTTCTATATGATGAAAATATTGAGAGAAAAATACAATTTTTTTTTATTTATATGATTTTTTTGGGAAATTTACATACACATCACACAATTTTTTGGTATTTATATATCAAACTCTTAAATTTTTATTTTTACATTTATATATCATAAATTTATACATAAAAAATGCATTTGATTTTTTAAAAATAAAAAATAATGATTTTTTTTTATAATTTAGTTGAATTTACATACATAACACCCATTTTTTATGCATTTATATATCTGACACCAAGAAATATATTGCCCAATCCGACATTTTATACATAGGGAAGGGAATGTGCTAAAAATGAGAGTTTTGATGTGAGATATGTTAATGCATAAGAATTGAATGCTAGGTATGTAAATTTCCATTTTATTTAATATCAAAACAATTGTAAATACATATTAAATATTAGATGTACAAATTAAAAAGAATTATATGGTATATTTTAAATTTAAATTTTATTTTAAAATAAGTTTATCATTAATTAAAATAAGTTTTTAGGCAAATAATCAAGGAGCCCTTGGCCAATTGACTAGCGTGCNTTAAAAAGAATTATATGGTATATTTTAAATTTAAATTTTATTTTAAAATAAGTTTATCATTAATTAAAATAATTTTTAGGCAAATAATCAAGGAGCCCTTGGCCAATTGACTAGCGTGTTATTTCTTGCAAGTTAGCTATTGATGCATCATGCATGGATTATGAGAACTTTAAATTATCTTGTGATTTCGTCATATATATATATAATATATATATATATATATATATATATATAATCGGCTTATTTTCATAAATATTCTAATTAATTTTAATATTTTTAAATAATGCTACCGCTAAGGCTCAATTTGATGTGACCTACGGCCAACCTACCCCTGCGACGGGCCGCTGCACCAAACATTAAAAAGNTTTTTTAAAAAATAATACTAGCGCTAAGGCTCAATTAGGGTTCGTTTAGGGCAGCTTATAAGTGCGGGCGGCGTTTTGAAAACGCCGCCGTACTGTTTGTTTTACACGTTTCACTAGCTTATTCGAAATTGCGTTTGAGTTTTTACACTAAACGCAGGCCGCGGTTTCAGGATAAGCAGCTTATCCAGAAATACACAAGCTGCTCCAAACGGACCCTTAGATGTGACCTACGGCCAACCTTCCCCTGCGACGGGCCGCTGCAACAAACATTAAAAAGTATATTTTAATTTTTGTTAATGTAATTATAAATAAAATAAAGCGACATTTACATGCATAGCACGCTAATCTTATGTATTTATATATTTGACACTTAAATTTTTATTTTTATAANCATTAAAAAGTATATTTTAATTTTTTTTAAATGTAATTATAAATAAAATAAAGGGACATTTACATGCATAGCTCTTATGTATTTATATATTTGACACCTAAATTTTTTATTTTTATACATGTATCAGCAAAATTTTAATATCACATAAAAATAACATTTTTACAACTTTTTAAAAATAGCATACATCCTCCTCCTTGAATATATTTAAAATATCAAACGGCTATATATGTAAATATTACATAAAAATTATGGGGGAGATATGTAAATACATAAAAATAAAGACGAGGACTATCAGAATCGGATATTGAAATCTGNTATATTTAAAATATCAAACGGCTATATATGTAAATATTACATAAAAATTATGGGGGAGATATGTAAATACATGAAAATAAAGACGAGGACTATCAGAATCGGATATTGAAATCTTTCTGTCATTAAAGATGTGTATGGCAGCGTTGTTGAGAGATTAATTAGACGATATACGACAGTGATGCTCATCCAATGAAGTGCGTACGTGTACTCTTCGGGATTGCTGGTTTTCAACTCGGAGCAATTAGTAGTATAAATAGTCAGCAGCTGTACATCTTGACATGATGACGTTTCGGATACATATAAGGTCAGATGAATTTTAAGTGAAAGAGATCGTATGAAAATGAAAGAATACAAGAGATTTTACGAGGTTCAGTAATATACGTATATTTTTGGGAGCAAAGCGTCGGTTTTCACTCCAGAAGTAAAGTTATAGTTCAGATGGAGTTACAAATATTATATATAAATACAATCTTGAATGAAGTTACAAAAATACTCATTTACTGTACCGAGAGAGCGTTGCACCCGCACCCCCAATCTGCTAAACAAAACTTTCCCATTTAGAGCAGACGTTCAACCTCTGTTCCATTCCGGAGAACATGTCATGCTTTGTTTGGTGAAGAGCGTTTATTAAGAACATTATTTTGTTGTTTTGAATCACGAATGCCTTTCTCCGTTGCTCAAACATAAAGTGTAAAGGAGCTTCGCCAAAGCTCTTCAAACAAAGTCTTTATTTAAACATTGGGTTGTGTCTAGCTTCGTCGAAGCTACTTCAAGCGGAGCCTTTATTTAAACAATGGGCTGTGTATACTTGAGGTAATTAATAAATTCAAGAATGTAAGGAGAAAAGAGCCTAGAGATAGTATGTTATGAATTAGTCAGATGGTGTATCCACAAAGAAAAAGAAAAGATGGTTGTTTTCTTCACCGAGAGATTTATGGAACATACAAGGTCATATAATGTGATCTATATGGAATTTATTAATCTTTTAATTAATCACTATCATTAAAGTTGATATGAATAATGATTACTTTGTCTTAACTTGGAAGTATACGAAATGAAAGTTTATTATTGTGTGGACGAGATGTTAAGACTTTTTCATGAATTTCTAAGATNTTGAGAGATTAATTAGACGATATACGACAGTGATGCTCATCCAATGAAGTGCGTACGTGTACTCTTCGGGATGGCTCGTTTTCAACTCGGAGAAATTGGTAGTATAAATAGTCAACAGCTGTACATCTTGACATGATGACGTTCGGATTGAATTTTAAGTGAAAGAGATCATATGAAGATGGAAGAACACAAGAGATTTTATGAGGTTGAATAATATATATATATATATTTTTGGGAGCAGTCGAGGTTTTCACTCCAGAAGTAAAGTTATAGTTTTCATGGGGTTACAAATATTATATATAAATATAATTTTGAATGAAATTATAAAATACTCCTATCGTACTGTGAGAGTGTTGCACTCGCACCCTCAACCTGCTAAACGAAACTTTCCCATTTAGAGCAGACGTTCAACCTCTGTTCCATTCCGGAGAACATGTCATTCTTCGTTTGGTGAAGAGCTTTTATTAACAGCATTATTTTGTTGTTTTGAATCATTATGTATTTCTCCATTGCTCGAACATAAAGTGTAAAGGAGCTTCGCCAAATCTCTTCAAACAAAGCTTTCATTTAAACATTGGATTGTGTTGGCCGAAGCTCCTTCAAACGGAGCCTTTATTTAAACAATGGGCTGTGCATACTTGAGGTAATTAATAAATTCAGGAATGTAAAGAGAAAAGAGCCTAGAGGTAGTATGTTATGAATTAGTCAGAAATCCACAAAGGAAAAAAAAGATGGTTGTTTTCTTCACCAAGAGATATGTGGAACATACAAGGTCATATAATGTGATCTATAGGGAATTTATTAATCTGTTAATTAATCACTATCATTAAAGTTGATATGAATAATGATTACTTTGTCTTAACTTGGAAGTATACGAAATGAAAGTTTATTATTGTGTGGGCGAGATGTTGAGACTTTTTCATGAACTTCCAAGGCATTATCAACTGGACTTGTTGGTACCCGCACGTTAGTTTTTATTACTTGTTCCGAGTAGTTATGATAATTAAGTTGTGGCAGGGTTAATTCAATTACTCATTGTTTTTTATCTATGTATTGTTAAGTTGGAGTCCGATTACCTGCCTCCGGATAGCGAAGCGAAGCGAGACTTCGGTTGTTTTCGCGAATCGGTGCGATCCTTCCCGCTCCCGCTCTCCCGATAGCGAAGAGTCGCGACCACGATCTGCGGTTTCGCGATAACCGCTGCTCCCACCTCCAAGATCGCGAAACGACGCCGCTTTCAGTCTCCTTTAAGTTGCGAACAAAGAGCACGTTTCTCCTTTGAAGTTTCTAAGTCAAGACAGACACTTTTTTTTGTTTCTTTTTCAGGTTTCCTCAGGATAGAGGAAGAGTTCTTCAGGCTTCCACGGGGCAGTGGAAGAGAAGAAGTGCAAGGAGGAGTAGTTTCTTGCGGTGAAAAAAAAAGAAGGAAGAAGAAGAATATTGTTCTCCCTAGGCTTCTTCTTGGTGGCTTGTGACAGAAGAGAAATTGAGTTTTTTTCTCTTGTACGTGTATCTCGGTGTAGAGTTTTTATTGGTGTATATCGGTGTAGAGAGAGAAAAATAGAGAGAGAAGAAGAGAGAGAGAGCAACGAAGAGTGAGAAATTCCTCTTGTAAGTCGAGGTGATCGACTTGTGTAAATTTCCTCAAGTAGTAAAATCCTCAGCAACTCCGTGGATGTAGGCAATTTGCCGAACTACGTAAATCTATGTGTTCCGCTGTGTGTTCTTTTATGGTGTGATTTTTTTTCTCGTTCTATTTTTCGCTTCATCGATCGTTCTTCTGTTTGATTTAATATATACCACATCAACTAGTGTATATCTAGATCTCGTAACTACAACAATTGGTATCAAAGCTTTGTTCAGATCTGAGGAAGAATGATGACTGCAGACAAAGTGAAAGTTTCAAGGATCAATAAGTTTGATGACACAAATTTTGGTTACTGGAGAATGCAGATAGAGGATTATCTTTATGAGAAGAAACTTAATCTTCCATTATTGGGAAAAATACCTGAAAGGATGGATGAGGCTGAATGCAATTTGTTGGATCAATAAGTTCTGGAGGTTATTCGATTGACCCTATCGAGGTTCGTTGAAAACATCGCTGTCAAGGAAAGGACGACTGCAAATCCAAAGTTTTCTCTTCTGTAACTATTTTGTAACTAAGGTATAAATTCGGGGACTAAATTCTTTGTAAAGAGAGTAATTTGTAAGATCCAAAGTTTTCTCTTCCCCTCCCTCCACCGAGTCACATGACTGCCTTTCTCTTTTGATCGTGTGAATAACATAGTCACATAGATATTGTGATATCCTTCCACACCTTCTCTCATGAATCGCATGAATCTTGTGTTATTCTCTTGATGCCTTTTGGATTTGAACCTTGTGCAATCTCCCATGAGATTTCTTTATCTTTCCTTCTTTGTTTCAACTCCTATTTGAATTTGCTCATTCCTGAATCATCTCAAATCTCTATAAATTGAGGTTGAAAAGTTGCGAGTTACCATGCCTCATCTCACTCACCCGTTCACAACCAAGATCCTAAAAGCTCCTTTTTTTCTCTCTCTCCCCGCTCTCTTCCTCATTCTCCATAACTTATCTGATAGCAGAGGAACAAAACCCCATCATTCTTTTCTCCTCTTTCCTANGAACATTCTGTCTGGATTGCTAGTTCTTTTCCTTATTCAACACACCTATGATCATTTCCTTATTCACACTCACCACACTATCATGATATTGAATATGAGATTGTTCGTGAATCCCAATCAAGGAATAAAGTATGAAAAAGGAGAGAGCGAGAAAGAAGTAGAGAGTGAGAGAGATTAACAATAAGGAAGTGCATTCAATATTGTTGATTCTTCATAAAATGTTTCCACTATTTACAGAGAGGATAATACAATAGTGACATTATACTTTTATCATTATTTGAAAGTAGTCTGTACTAGGGTATTTCTAGTATTTTATAAGTGTGGGCTCATCTTCTGACTGACTTATAGCTCGATCGACTAAGTTTGGTTGATTTGGATCGACAGAGTCTATTCTATTGGGTAATTTCGGTCGGCTGATCTAGCCTGATTAATCATCTTTGATCTCTGGTGAGTAATTTTCAGATCTATGCGGGATGGTCGAAGACACTTTACGAAATTGACTTTTTCGTTGAGTCAATAAAGTCGACTTTTCTACAATGAATGACTGAAATGCTTCCTTCATTGTGTGCTTTTTGGGATAATTTAATGTTTGAAGACACCTTTTTGATGAAGATAACTAAATATAAACTTATTAATGAAATAAACTACTTTATACACCCCCCCAAAAACTAAANCTGCGACGGGCCGCTGCACCAAACATTAAAAAGTATATTTTAATTTTTTTTAAATGTAATTATAAATAAAATAAAGGGACATTTACATGCATAGCACGCTAATCTTATGTATTTATATATTTGACACCTAAATTTTTTATTTTTATACATGTATCAGCAAAATTTTAATATCACATAAAAATTACATTTTTACAACTTTTTAAAAATAGCAGACATCCTCTTCCTTGAGTATATTTAAAATATCAAACGGCTATATATGTAAATATTACATAAAAATTATGGCAGCGTTGAAATCTCTGTCGTTAAAGATGTGTATGGCAGCGTTGTTGAGAGATTAATTAGACGATATACGACAGTGAGGCTCATCCAATGAAGTGCGTACGTGTACTCTTCGGGATTGCTCGTTTTCAACTCGGAGAAATTAGTAGTATAAATAGTCAACAGCTGTACATCTTGACATGATGACGTTCCGATACATATAAGGTCAGATGAATTTTAAGTGAAAGAGATCGTATGAAAATGGAAGAATACAAGAGATTTTACGAGGTTCAGTAATATACGTATATTTTTGGGAGCAAAGCGTCGGTTTTCACTCCAGAAGTAAAGTTATAGTTCAGATGGAGTTACAAATATTATATATAAATACAATTTTGAATGAAGTTACAAAAATACTCGTTTACTGTACCGTGAGAGCGTTGCACCGCACCCTCAATCCGCTAAACAAAACTTTCCCATTTAGAGCAGACGTTCAACCTCTGTTCGATTCCGGAGAACATGTCATGCTTCGTTTGGTGAAAGAGCTTTTATTAAGAACATTATTTTGTTGTTTTGAATCAACAATGCCTTTCTCCGTTGCTCAAACTAACAAAGCCTTTATTTAAACATTGGGTTTTGTCTAGCTCGGCCGAAGCTCCTTCAAACGGAGCCTTAAGCAATGGGCTGTGCATACTTGAGGTAATTAATAAATTTAGGAATGTAAAGAGAAAAGAGCCTAGAGGTAGTATGTTATGAATTAGTCAGATGGTGTATCCACAAAGAAAAAGAAAAGATGGTTGTTTTTCCTCACCGAGAGATTTATGGAACATACAAGGTCATATAATGTGATCTATAGGGAATTTATTAATCTTTTAATTAATCACTATCATTAAAGTTGATATGAATAATGATTACTTTGTCTTAACTTGGAAGTATACGAAATGAAATTTTATTATTGTGTGGACGAGATGTTAAGACTTTTTCATGAATTTTTAAGACATTATCAACTGAACTTGTTGGTACCCGCACGTTAGTTTTTATTACTTGTTCCGAGTAGTTATGATAATTAAGTTGTGACAGGGTTAATTCAATTACTCATTGTTTTTTATCTATATATTGTTTAGTTGGAGTACGATTACCTGCCTCCGGATCGCGAACCGAAGCGAGACTTTAGTTGTTTTTGCGAATCAGAGCGATCCTTCCCGCTCCCGCTCTCCCGACCGCGAAGAGTCGCGACCACGACCTTCGGTTTCTCGATAACCGCTGCTCCCGCCTCCAAGATCGCGAAACGACGCCTCTTTCAGTCTCCTTTAAGTTGCGAACAGAGAGCACTGTTCTCCTTTGAAGTTTCTAAGTCACGACAGACACTTTTTGTGTTTCTTCTTCAGGTTTCCTCAGGATAAGGGAAGAGTTCTTCAGGCTTCCACGAGGCAGTGGAAGAGAAGAAGTGCAAGGAGGAGTAGTTTCTTGCGGTGAAGAAAGAAGAAGGAAGAAGAAAAATATTGTTCTCCCTAGGCTTCTTCTTGGTGGCTTGTGACAGAAGAGAAATTCAGTTTTTTTTCTCTTGTACGTGTATCTCGGTGTAGAGTTCTGATTGTTGTATATCGGTGTAGAGAGAGAAAAACAGAGAGAGAAGAAGAGAGAGAGCAACGAAGAGTGAGAGATTCCTCTTGTAAGTCGAGGTGATCGACTTGTGTAAATTTCCTCAAGTAGTAAAATCCTCTGCAACTACGTGGACGTAGGAAATTTGCTGAATCACGTAAATCTGTGTGTTCCGCTGTGTGTTCTTGTATGGTGTGATTTTTTTTCTCGTTCTATTTTTCGCTTCGTTGATCGTTCTTCTGTTTTATTTATATATATACCACATCAACTGGTGTATATCTAGATCTCACAACAACAACAACTGGTATCAAAGCTTTGTTCAGATCTGAGGAAGAATGACGACTGCAGACAAAGTGAAAGTTTCAGGGATCAAGAAGTTTGATGACTCAAATTTTGGTTACTGAGAATGTAGATAGAGGATTATCTTTATGCGAAAAAACTTCATCTTCCTTTATTGGGGAAAATACCTGAAAGGATGGATGAGGCTGAATGCAATTTATTGGATCAACAAGTTCTGGAGGTTATTCAATTGACCCTATCGAGGTTCGTTGCACACATCGCTGTCAAGGAAAGGACGACTGCAGATCCAAAGTTTTCTCTTATGTAACTATTTTGTAACTAAGGTATAAATTCGGGGACTAAATTTTTTGCAAGGAGAGTAATTTGTAAGATCCAAAGTTTTCTCTTCCCCTCCCTCCACCGAGTCACATGAACTGCCTTTCTCTTTTGATTGTGTGAATAACATAGTCACATAGATATTGTGATATCCTTCCACACATTCTCTCCTGAATCGCATGAATCTTGTGTTATTCTCTTGACGCCTTTTGGATTTGAACCTTGTGCAATCTCCCATGAGATTTCTTTATCTTTCCTTCTTTGTTTCAACTCCTATTTGAATTTGCTCATTCCTGAATCATCTCAAATCTCTATAAATTGAGGTTGAAAAGTTGCGAGTTACCATGCCTCATCCCACTCACCCATTCACAACCAAGATCCTAATAGCTCCTTTTTTCTCTCTCCCCCCGCTCTCTTCCTCATTCTCCATAACTTATATGATAGCATTGGAACAAAACCCCATCATTCTTTTCCCCTCTTTCCTCAATCTATCAAGCATCAAGAGCTCATCCTTTTCCTTCATTTTTGCTTTTATATATTTTTATTCTAATATGTATATATATTTCAAAGGAAATCGATATTTGAAAGTGGTCAAATATCGATATCCCATGCGCATTTTGGCCCCATGATAAGAGCCCGCGCAATGTGCCTAAAATTTCAGAGCCCCCTCGCCACAATGAGATCAAACCTTTGATCTGAGGGACTTACAGTGCCCCCACTACCCACCCACCCCCACNNTATATATATATAATCTTTATATATATTATCTTTATGGAATAAAATTTATATTCTCTTTTTTATTTCAGTTAACATTTGCATACAATATTCTTTTGAAAATACAAAAAAATGCACAATTTATTTCATCACACCCTGCATTGTGAGGATATATGACATTCCAGTTTCAGAGTGTTACAAATATCATGTGGCCCAAACATTTTATATGTTATGATTTATGGTAGGTGCCAACATGTCCAAACCTATTCATAGTATTTTTTTGAAGTTAGAATAGTTCATGAAGTAATGGACTAGAAATAAGTGTAAGGAAATAATTTTACCTCAAGGATGTTTGGGTTCACATTTGTTTTTTATTTTTTATTTTATTCAATTTATTTTTATTTTTGAAACAAAGCATGTTTGACATTTTGTGAATAAAATTAGTTGTTTTTAAAGCATTTAAGCATCTAAAAGTTACTTTTGAGTATTTTTAAGAACACGTTAATTTATTTTTAAAAATAATATTATAAACATGTAAAACATAAAACAAAAAAAAATTATTTTTAAGAATAAAAGCTAAAACAAAAAATANAAAAAAAACTAAAAAAAAAAAAAAAAAAAAATTGATCCCAAACAAACCATTAGTCTCACAAAACAAACTAAAATCTCAGATGTTCAGCAAATCAAATCTTTTCAATATATTCATGACATTTCTTCCCATTTTTCTGGTGGGATTCTGTGAATTTCGGAAGGCAACAGTCATTCATACACTAATCTTTNATAAAAAAAATAAAAAACAAATTGATCCCAAACAAACATTTAGTCTCACAAAACAAACCAAAATCTCGGCTGTTCAGCAAATCAAACCTTCTTCTATATAGTCATGGCATTTCTTCCCATATTTTTTGTGAATTTCTGAAGACAAGAGTCATTCANAAAAAAAAATAAAAAACAAATTGATCCCAAACAAACATTTAGTCTCACAAAACAAACCAAAATCTCGGCTGCTCAGCAAATCAAACCTTCTTCTATATAGTCATGGCATTTCTTCCCATATTTTTCGTGAATTTCTGAAGACAAGAGTCATTTATACACTAATCTTTGTTAATGTCATGATTACATGACATAAATTCAAGTTAGTTTCATTCAAAAAAAAAAAAAAAAATCCATACCTTACCCCCAGTTCTATCTCATCAAGCTGCAGACATCTGATTCTCCATGGACATTCCACTTTCCTGCAACTCTTTCTTCTTCTTCTCCGCAACATAATCAATGTACTGTTGGTAGAAATACGAAGTAAATCCCCACAAACCCAACAGCAATGAAATAATCTTCAGCCCATCCATCTTATCCTGAAACAGAAAAACTGCAAAAACTGGCACTATGGGCGTCCCCAAAGTGCTGATCACATTGGAGAAAAGGGAAGAAACCTGAAAAATCAACCCAATCAATCCCAAATTAGTAACCTGCCAAGCAACAGAAGCCCCAACCAATGTCNATCCTGAAACAGAAAAACTGCAAAAACTGGCACTATGGGCGTCCCCAAAGTGCTGATCACATTGGAGAAAAGCGAAGAAACCTGAAAAATCAACCCAATCAATCCCAAATTAGTAACCTGCCAAGCAACCGAAGCCCCAACCAATGTGNTACTGTTGGTAGAAATACGAAGTAAATCCCCACAAACCCAACAGCAATGAAATAATCTTCAGCCCATCCATCCTATCATGAAACAGAAAAACTGCAAAAACTGGCATTATGGGCGTCCCCAAAGTGCTGATCACATTGGAGAAAAGCGAGGAAACCTGAAAAATCAACCCAATCAATCCCACATTAGTAACCTGCCAAGCAACTGAAGCCCCAACCAATGTCATCACGTACGCCACCCTTCCCTTCNTACTTGTTCCGAGTAGTTATGATAATTAAGTTGTGGCAGGGTTAATTCAATTACTCATTGTTTTTTATCTATATATTGTCAAGTTGGAGTCCGATTACCTGCCTCCGGATAGCGAACTGAAGCGAGACTTCAGTTGTTTTTGTGAATTGGCGCGATCCTTCCCGCTCCCGCTCTCCCGACCGAGAAGAGTCGCGACCACGACCTGCGGTTTCGCGATAACCGCTGCTCCTGCCTCCAAGATCGCGAAACGACGCCTCTTTCAGTCTCCTTTAAATTGCGAACATAGAGCACGATTCTCCTTTGAAGTTTCTAAATCACGACAGACACTTTTTGTGTTTCTTCTTCAGATTTCCTCAGGATAGAGGAAGAGTTCTTCAGGCTTCCACGGGGCAGTGGAAGAGAAGAAGTGCAAGGAGGAGTAGTTTCTTGCGGTGAAAAAAAAAGAAGGAAGAAGAAGAATATTGTTCTCCCTAGGCTTCTTCTTGGTGGCTTGTGACAGAAGAGAAATTGAATTTTTTTCTCTTGTACGTGTATCTCGGTGTAGAGTTTTTATTGGTGTATATCGGTGTAGAGAGAGAAAAACAGAAAGAGAAGAAGAGAGAGAGCAACGAAGAGTGAGAGATTCCTCTTGTAAGTCGAGGTGATCGACTTGTGTAAATTTCCTCAAGTAGTAAAATCCTCTGCAACTACGTGGACGTAGGCAATTTGCCGAACCACGTAAATCTGTGTGTTCCACTGTGTGTTCTTTTATGGTGTGATTTTTTTTCTCATTCTATTTTTCGCTTCGTCGATCGTTCTTCTGTTTGATTTATATATATACCACATCAACTGGTGTATATCTAGATCTCGCAACTACAACAACTGGTATCAAAGCTTTGTTCAGATCTAAGGAAAAATGACGACTGCAGACAAAGTGAAAGTTTCAGGGATCAAGAAGTTTGATGACACAAACTTTGGTTACTGGAGAATGCAGATAGAGGATTATCTTTATGAGAAAAAACTTCATCTTCCGTTATTGGGGAAAATACCTGAAAGGATAGATGAGGCTGAATGCAATTTGTTGGATCAACAAGTTCTGAAGGTTATTCAATTGACCCTATCGAGGTTCGTTGCACACATCGCTGTCAAGGAAAGGATGACTGCAGATCCAAAGTTTTCTCTTATGTAACTATTTTGTAACTAAGGTATAAATTCGGGGACTAAATTCTTTGCAAGGAGAGTAATTTGTAAGATCCAAAGTTTTCTCTTTCTCTTCGTCCACCGAGTCACATGAACTCCTTTCTCTTTTGATTGTGCGAATAACATAGTCACATAGATATTGTGATATCCTTCAACACATTCTCTCCTGAATCGCATGAATCTTGTGTTATTCTCTTGATGCCTTTTGGATTTGAACCTTGTGCAATCTCCCATGAGATTTCTTTATCTTTCCTTCTTTGTTTCAACTCCTATTTGAATTTGCTCATTCCTGAATCATCTCAAATCTCTATAAATTGAGGTTGAAAAGTTGAGAGTTACCATGCCTCATCCCACTCACCCCTTCACAACCAAGATCCTAATAGCTCCTTTTTTCTCTCTCTCCCCGCTCTCTTCCTCATTCTCCATAACTTATCTGACAGCAGGGAACAAAACCCCATCATTCTTTTCTCCTCCTTCCTCAACCGATCAAGCATCAAGAGCTCATCCTTTTCCTTCATTTTTTTTCTTTTATATATTTTTATTCTAATATGTATATATATTACAAAGGGAATCGATATTTGACAGTGGCCAAATATCGATTTCCCATGCGCATTTTGGCCCCATGATCAGAGCCCGCGTCATGTGNATGACTTGCATTACGTACACACATGCACACAATAGAATTTAGTGGTATGCATGCAAATCTCGAAAAAAAAAATTTGTGGCGTTAATATAATTAATTAAATAGTTAAAGTAAATAATATTATATTCTGAGAGTAATATAATTGAGACATCATCAATAATTTTTTATCATCCAACACAACTCTCGAGACATTGCTCTAATCTTTGGGCAATTTTTTAGTCGGAAATGTTCAAACTCCAATTAATAATCACATAAAACTCCGCTTTCAGCAAATTTACAGTGAAATCGACCAACTTAATGAGGGAGACCCAAGGCACCAAAGTTGGACCAATTCGAGCCAATTCAAGTATGAATCAAGCTGTTAAGTCAGTTTTGAAAGCTTTTAGTGCATAATTGAAAGATCAAACAGTTTTAAAATTTGACAAACATATATTGAAATTGAAAGTCTCGACAAGAAAATTCCAATAAAACCAAGATCACTCAATTCTGATGTCATTCATTCCTTATTTGTAATGCAGATTCTATAAATAAAGTCATACTTAGACATTAAACCAAAAAAGACCAGAACTTGGAGAAGAATAGAATCTCGTATTCTACACCGAAGGTCTAGTGAACACCACCCGTTCCTGCAGCCTCGTCGCCTATCGCTCACTGGTTGCTGTCGACCACTATCAACCACCACTTGTTCCTCGTAACACAATCCCTTGTGAAATTATATTATGCATTGTAATATCTCAGCACATGCTCTGAAATAGGAGAACATCTGACGGAGCAGTACGTCACACCTCAAAGTTGACGCAACAACACACCCTGAAGATGGTGCAACAACACATCCCAAAGAGTGTATAATACACACTGAAGAGTTGCAAAAACACATCCCGGAGATGGGGTAACAATGCACTCCGCTTATAGAGACCCTCTCTGGGAGGTTCTCTCCTTACAGCTCTCCGCTACTACTCATGTGACCAACTATGACCTACAAGGTCTATAGCTCATACAACACCTAAATCTGGCTTTTGGGCTTACAGATGTTATCACAGCCCGTGCAACACCCTACTCCAACCTCTAAGTCCTATACACGTTATCACACCTCAAGCAGCTCCCACATTTGACCTTTATGAATACAAATGTTATCATATCACTATACTTTGACCCTGGTGGCTTACATATGTCATCATAGTTCAACATCAGGGCCTACATGATCAACTACAGCCTACATGGTCCATATTCTTGCAACTCTCAAGTCCCACCTCTGCGGCCTATAAATATTATTATAGATCCCTATTACGACCTATGTGATCGACTACGACTCACGTGGTCCACAGCTCATGCACCTCCAACTCCATTTTCTGTAGCTTATAAATGACATTGCAACTCATTACTACCACATAAGTGACCAATTACTATCTACGTTATCCACACCTCATGCAACTCTCAAGTGCTGCCACTACGGCCTATGGACGTTGTTATAACTCACTACTACAACTTATGTGACCATCTATGGCCCACATGACACACAACCCCCACAACTGCATGTTACAACCTCTATGGCCAACCAATGCTCCTAAAACAACCATTTTGGCCTATATGGCCAACTACAATCAAGACATTCAATTGCATCCTCTACTTTAAGCTGAAGCTACAACCATCGTCTACAACATGCATAACAAGCTACTACATTCACAACAATCTAGTATGGCCTTTGTGGATCGTCACAACTACTACTGTTGAACTATAGTTGTATATCAAAATTGTAATTCCATCTAATCTATTTGAAGAAGAGATTGGGCTCATGTACTTCCAACTATATGGTAGATTCCTTTAATTAGGCTAAGCCCTGTGATTTTTCCCCTTTCGAGGAGTTTTTATATAAGAAATTGAGGCGTATCCTCCTGTTACTCTTCTTTATTATTTGTGTGTGTGTGTGTTGTATTTTTGTACAACACTAACATGATAATTACTCCACCAAAGAGAATCTTCTGACACACAAAACTTTGACGTCGTCAGTGGGAAAAAAGTCTCGTTTGACATTCTCTTCAAGTATAAGATGTCAAGTTCTTCGATGTGGGGGGGGACCTGCAATTCAATCTCAAAAGGTAATTCAAATTAATGTCTAAGTTACTATTATGGTTGAGTAGCCTTCTCGCATCTCTATAGAGAACTATATTTATGTTGGGAAATAATCTTCACTGCAGTCTCGAAAGATCATTCGCATTAACTTTCTAGGTATTATTGAGGTGGGATAATCATCCCACATTTCATTCAGAAATCAAGTCATTAAGAATCAAATCCGAGTTGGGGGACAACTTTCAACATAAAGAACACTTCCTTAGCACCCTTAACCATACTGAAGTTCTTTCTCAACTCAATCAACAAGCCGATCTATTTAAAATTTAATAATGGGCTGCTTAACAGGCTCGTATGGACAACACCCCTATTGGAAAAAAACGAGTGCCAAAGCAACAACTAGTAAGTTGCCAAACATCATTCTTGAGTATACTTGCAACCACATTTCCTAAAAAAAAATACAATTCATTCTGACCTACACTATAATCTCAATAAATACAAAGCATCTCTGACACCCATTCTAGGCTTAATCAATCCCAGGGGGACTAGATTCGACTTCTTCCAGCACAAACTACAGTCATTAATTAGAAGCTTCTTCTAATAGCTATGAATATGTAAAAAGTCCAAGCTGAATTCCCTTCAACCTCTTTCATAACAGGTTACCATTGTCAAATAGAACTTTCATTTAACAACCTTGAATAGTTCAACAATCTTTAGTGGATTTCATATGATTTTGTCTATCAAAAGTTAACATCGTCGAGCAAATGCTCTGATTAAACAACCAAGGATCGTATCCTTAATAGATTGCCATTTTGGATCTATTATAATATAGGTTAACGTAGTCGAGCATCTCTGGCTATACAATCTGAAACAGGTCTTATATCCTAAGAGGATTCTCCTTCCGACTCTATTCCAATAAAATTTAACGCCATCAAGAAGATGCTCAAGCTATACAACCTAGAACGAGTCTTACATCCTTAATGAATTCTTATTTCAACTTTGTTAAAGTACATGTTAACGTCGTTAGGCATCTCTGATTTCTTACACCATTCGTAGATAAAAATTGACTTCTTCCACTATATTTTGCAGTCAATGAGTGAACACACTCTAATTAAACAAGATAGGAAAAGTTAAATATTCTTAGCAATAACCCAAAAGTCGAGCAACATTGACTCCGAGGTTGAGCAACAACATCTTGTAACAATTTAAAAGATGGGCAACGCAGCTCAGAAGAACAAGCGAAAACAACCTCAAAAGCAACGTCAAAATTTTCACTACATTAAGTAAATGAAAAACATATAAACAGAAGAACTACCACCATATACAAATATCATAAAACAAACAAAGAGCTACATAAACCAACACGATGAAAACATTGTCACAAAAGTGCCAAGGGCAAGCCACAGACACAGACATACAGAACAAGGTGCTAAACTACTACAACATCCTCCTCCTCGTCAGGAGGTCCATAGCTTCATGTTCTTTTATGCTAGAGCCAACATCCTTACTCAAAAGCCTGCATAGTCTCCACATTCTGATCCATAAGTTAGTCAACTTCTTGTGCTCACCCAGGAGGTGGTCAATCTTTTTAAAGCTCGGTCTTGCATGGTCTTGATGAAAGGGTCAGTTCATGTTCAAATGGTATCAACATTACCTCCTAGGAATTTTGGTGCTCTTGTTGATTCTCAAGAGAATGGGATACTCCTGATCTTGACATCTCACAGTGCAGGAAGTCTCCTCCAGAAAACACAGTAGCAGTTGGGAGACCAAAGGATCCTTTATGGACTACATTTTAGGGAATGAATGGTGAAAAAATGTGCCTTTTCTTTAGGAAGAATCCCATTTGGAATGTGCGGCAAGAATGACCAGAAAACTAAAAAGTTTTTAATAAGAGTCCCCTTTGGAATGTACGGTCGGGAAACTCCAAATTTCCTTCACGAATAATCCCTCTGAAACGAGCGGGAAACACTACTTTTTCTTCACCTTCTTGCTTGCACTTGGGCCTTTTTCTTCAGCTCTTTGAGGTCGAGGTCTTGGTCCCCCTTTCTTCACCTTACAGCTCCCCTTTGTGACTCTTGCTTCGTCTCATTGAGGCCTTGCTCCCTCTTACTCACTTTGGGTTTTGTTATTCACCTTGTTGAGATCTTACTCTGATTGAGCCCCTTTTTATAAACCCTATGGGCCTAAATCATGTTTTTTTTTGGACTGATCTGGCCCCTAGATCCCGCATAATATGGGCCCTTGGATCCACCGTCATGTCAGCTGGACCGCCTCACCGCATCACTTGATCTCTGCCATCAAGTCCCCTTGAATCCCACCGTCATATCTAGCTCCCATGAATCCACCGTCATATTTAGCCCGCCTGTATCCACCTATCCCCTTTTTCCTCACCTTCTTGATCACACTTGTGTAATTTTTACAGGATTTATGTCCACATATGGCGAGCCCTCGACAGTTTGGCAACCAAGAAGTGACCCATGGATCGCTCTACTGAGCCAGCATGTGCAGACCCGTCGGACCTCCTTGTGGGTCCATCAACATGATGTCTGGCCTAAGATCCTTAGTTGTGACCGAGAACCGGTCCAACGGCCTGTGAGCTCGCCAACAAAACAATAATTAAGTTGGATAGGTGTAATTCGAACCAACTTCCCATATCAATATTATTTTTGTAGACATAAATCCTGTAAAAAAAGATAAATATCAAAAACATAGATTTCCAGTATTTTCAGGGAGCAAAACTAACCTAGCACAAATTAGGGGCAATTAACATGCCATCAATAAATTTTCATTATCTGACAAAAATATCGAGGTGTGACACAAATTACAAAGGAGTTTTTATGGCAAAAAACGATCAATCCTCAATTAATAATCATCTGGAACTCCAATTTTAGCAAACTAGATAAACGAGACAGACCTAATGACACCAAAGTTAGTACACCTTTGAAATATTTTAATGTCTAATTGGAAGGTCAAATAGATTCTAAATTTGACAAACTTATAGTCAAATCATGTTTCTCGACAAGTCAAATTAGGGGGCAACTAAGACACCATCAATAAATTTTCATCATCCAACAAAAATATTGAGGTGTGGCACAAATCTCAAAGAAAATTTTATCGCAAAAAATGATCAATCTTCAATTAATAATCATACAAAACTCTAGTTGCAGCAAAAATACACTTAAACTGACTAGATCAACGAGACGAACCTAATGACTTGATCCACCTGCGAATGATTTCAATTCCTAATTGGAAGGTCAAATGGATTCTAAATTTTACAAACTTATAGGCTAATCAAGTTTCTCGACAAGTCAAAATCAACAAGCACAGATCACGACATCATTAAAACATTCAAATGTCCCTTGAATGACGCCCGATTAAGGGAACCACTTTGAGACGTTTGATGGTTTAGATTTCTTTCTTATTTACAGCACAAACTCTATAAAAAGAGTCCTACCCCCTCTTGAGAAGAGGGCTAGAAATTGAACCAGGAGAAGAATAAGTAAAACTCCTGTGCTCTACACTGATGATCCATTTAACGCCGTCAGTTCCTGTAGAGGTCGACAAACATCGACCGCAAATCACCAGCCGTCATCGCCTACCATCGGTTTTCACTTGCTCTTTACGTTGAAGCTCCTTGTGTAATCATAGTGAGCACTACAACATTCCAAAATATGTTGCGTACTATGCACCCCGATGACGGTGCAACAATGCAACCTAGAAATAGCGTGTTAAATTAGCCAGAAGATAGTGTAATAATGCACTCTGAAAACGATGCAATAATTCATCCCGAAGATAGTGTAATAATGCTTCCCCCATAAGAAGACCCTCTCCAGACTTTTGAATTTCTCTTTTTACAGCTCTCGACTACGACCTTTATGATTAATTATGACCTACAAATAATGCTCCCTACATAAGAAGACCCGTTCCAGACTTTTGAATTTATTTTCTTACAGCTCTCGACTACGACCTATATGATTAATTATGGCCTACAAGGTTCACAACTCGCATAACTCCCAACTCAAGCCTCTCTGGCGTACAAATGTTATCACAGCTCGTGCAACTCCCAACTCTGGCCCTTGTGACCTACAGACGCTATCACAGCTCGTGCAGTTCCCAACTCCGGCCCTTACGACCTACAGACGTTACCACAGTTCGTGCAACTACCAATTCCGACCCCTATCGCCTACAAACGTTACCACAGCTCGTGCAACTCCCAACTCCGGCCCCTGTCGCCTACAAACGTTGCCACAACTCGTGCAACTCCCAAATTTGACTTATATGGCATGTAAACATTATCATATCTCCAAACTTCGGCCTTGGTGGCCTACGGACAACATCATAGAACTACGTGATCCACAGCTCATGCGACTCTCAACTCTGACATCTATGATATACGGATATTATTGCAGCTCGCCAACACAGTCCATGTGACCACTATGGGCTACGTGGTCCACAGCTCATGCGACTCCCAACTCGGACCTTTACAGCCTACGTATGTTATTGCATCTCATCACTATGATAGTTGTGACCAACTACGACCTACGTTGTACATACCTCACGTGGCTCCCAATGATCGCCTCTACAACTTACAGATGTTATTGCAACATACCACTATGACCTATGTAACCATCTACGACTTATGTATCTCATAGTCCCCACAGCTCCTTGTTAGGGCCTTATGGCCAACCGACATTCCGAAGCAACCATCTACGAGCTACATGACTAACTACTATCACGACTTTCAATTAGAGTTTTTATGAAAGCTGATGTTACAACTAGTCTACAATATTCATAGTGAATTGTTGTTTCACAACAATCGATTATGACCTTTTCGACCGGTTACAACTACTGTTGTTGATCAACTACAGTTATACATTAGTATTGTAATTCTATTTCTCTAATTCAAGAGAATAGTGAGTCCATTTACCTTCAATTATGTAGTGAATTTTTTCAACTGGGCTAGGCCCTGTGATTTTATTTCTCTTTTTAAGGTCTTCAACATAAAAAAATTGAAGTATCTACTCCTGTCATTCTTATTTATTATCTGTGCCTTTGAATTAAATTTTCGTACAACACTAAGGTAGTAATTTATTACTCTACCATCTGGGTTTTTCGAGATGAAAAAATAATATAATGAATTAATCAGAGATAATATATTGTTAGTTAAAATAATAGTTTATCAAATAGCGAGATTAATTTGATGAAAACACTTTGATAGGATTTCATAGACTCAGAAAGCTACTTTTCAACTCCCATATATAGATTTTTTTGTTTTTTTTATTGTTTTGGTCAGCAGAANATTGAGGTAGAGAAGACCGTATGAGTACATTAGGCTGTCTGCGGTTGTAATGAGGCCTATGGCAATGTATGCAAGGGAGATCTTGATGAGGGAATGTTTAGCATCTGGGGAAGAGGAGATGGAGGGGGANATTGAGGTAGAGAAGACCGTATGAGTACATTAGGCTGTCTGCGGTTGTAATGAGGCCTATGGCAATGTATGCGAGGGAGATCTTGATGAGGGAATGTTTAGCATCTGGGGAAGAGGAGATGGAGGGGGCAAGAAGAAGAAGGATGAAGAGAATTGGGAAGCCTGCGGAGAAGGTAAGAGTCTGCATCCACTTGCTGTTGCCTCCTTGGATGTAGTAGAATCTTTGTAGCAGAGTAGCGGCCGTCTGGCCGGCCAGGAGGAGGATGATGTAGATGGCCAACACGAGCCACCAAGTCCAGCGACGGGGCATGAAGGTGGGCTTTTAGTAGCGATTGGAGCGGTTTGTGTCTTCCTGGAGAGATAGAAACGATATTAGTGCATTGTATCTGTTCTGCAAAGAAAAGCTGCTTAAAATGGTAATATTTAGGCTTCATTTGAAGCAAGTTGGTCGTTCAGCATTCTTGTGAACAACACGTTCAGGAGGCAGTGCTGTTGCATCAAAGAAAAACTTTCAAAAGTGTCGGCATTCACTGCAATATAACGGAGATTCGGCGTCCTCTCAAACGAAGCCTTAGAATTGCTCTGTTGAGTTGGAAGGTAGTGATGTGGAGAGTGAAAGAGTAAAGTGTAGTAAATATATTGTTTTAAAATATTATCAATCATTATGTATTTCATATCTAATACTTGTATTATATTTATCTTTTAATCCATAATGTATTGGTGCTTAAATAGCTTTAAAATATATATCCATGAAAAAGTATCTTTCAGTAATATTGGTGATATTTTTGATGTTCTATAAACATTATGATGTTATTTAAGTTTTACATAAAAAGAAAGAAAATTTAAGTATATATATAACACACAGTGCATACACATCACATATGTAAGAATTTGAACTCAGAAACTCTTAGCTGAAAGACAAGCTCTTAAACGCTAGACCAATATGACTTGCATAGCGTACACACACGCACACAACAGAATTTAGTGGTATGCATGCAAATCTCGAAAAAAATGGAGTTAATATAAATAATTAAATAGTTAAAATAAATAATATTATATTCTGAGAGTAATATAATTGATACATCATTAATAATTTTTTATCATCCAGCACAAATTTCGAGACATTGCACTAATCTCGGGGCCATTTTTTTGTCAGAAATGTTCAAACTTCAATTAATAATCACATCGAACTCCGCTTTCAGCAAATTTACAGTCAAATCGACCAACTCAAAGAGGGAGACCCAAGGCACCAAAGTTGGACCAATTTGAGCCAATTCAAGTCTGAATCAAGCTGTTAAGTCAGTTTTGAAAGCTTTTAGTGCATAATTGAAAGGTCAAACAATTTTAAATTTTGACAAACATATAGTCATATTGAAAGTCTCGACAAGAAAATTCCAACAAAATCAAGATCACTCAATTCTGATATCATTCATTCCTTATTTGTAATGCAGATTCTATAAATAAAGTCATACTTAGACATTAAACCAAAAAAAGACCAGAACTTGGAGAAGAATATAATCCCGTGTTCTACACCAAAGTTCTAGTGAACACCACCCGATCCTGCAGCCTCGTCGACTATCGCTTGCTGGCTGCTGTCGACCACTATTAACCACCACTTGTTCCTCGTAACACAGTCCCTTGTGAAATTATAGTATGCATTGTAATATCTCAGCACATGCTCTGAAATAGGAAAACATCTGACGGAGCAATACATCACACCTCAAAGTTGACGCAACAACACACCCTGAAGATGATGCAACAACACATCCCGAAGAGTGTGTAATAACGTATTGAAGAGTTACAAAAACACATCTCGGAGATAGGGTAACAATGCACTCTGCATACATAGACCCTCTCTGGAAGGTTCTCTCCTTACAACTCCTCGCTACTATTCATGTGTCCAACTATGACCTACAAGGTTTATAGCTCATGCAACACCTAAATCTGGCTTTTGGGCTTACGAACATTATCACAGCCCGTGCAACACCCTAACATTTTCAAAGTGTAATCATAGTGAGCACTACAACATTCCAAAATATGTTGCGTACTATGCACCCTGATGACGGTGCAACAATGCACCCTAAAAATAGTGGGTCAAAGTAGCCTGAAGATGGTGTAATAATGCACTTTGAAAACGATGCAATAATACATCCTGAAGATAGTGTAACAATGCTTCCCCCATAAGAAGAACCTCTCCAGACTTTTGAATTTCTCTTCTTACAACTCTCGACTACGACCTTTATGATTAATTATGCCCTACAACACCCCACATAAGAAGACCCTCTCCAGACTTTTGAATTTCTTTTCTTATAGCTCTCGACTACGATCTATATGATTAATTATGGCCTACAAGGTTCACAACTCGCATAACTCCCAACTCAAGCCTCTGTGGTGTACAAACGTTATCACAGCTCGTGCAGCTCCCAACTCTGGCCCATGCGACCTACAGACGTTACCACAGTTCGTGCAACTCCCAACTTCAACCCTTGTCGCCTACAAACGTTATCACAACTCGTGCAACTCCCAACTCCGGCCTATGCCGCCTACAAACGTTACCACAGCTCATGCAGCTCCCAACTTTGACTTATATGACCTGCAAACATTATCATATCTCCAAACTTTGGCCTTGGTGGCCTACGAACAACATCATAGAACTACGAGATCCACAGCTCTTGCGGCTCTTAACTCTGACCTCTGTGATCTACGGATATTATTGCAGCTAGCCAACACAACCTATGTGAAAAACTATGGGCTACGTGGTCCACAGCTCATGCGACTCCCACTCGGACCTTTACAACCTACGTATGTTATTACATCTCATTACTATGATATTTGTGACCAACTACGACCTACGTTGTACACACCTCACGTGGCTCCCAACTATCGCCTCTACAACTTACATATGTTATTGCAACATACCACTATGATCTATGTGACCAACTACGACTTATATATCTCATAGTTCCCTCAGCTCCTTGTTAGGGCATCATGGCCAACCAACATTCCGAAATAACTATCTACGAGCTACATGACCAACTACTATCACGACTTTCAACTAGAGATTTTATGAAAGTTGATGCTACAACTAGTCTACAACATTCATAGTGAATTGCTGTTTCACAACAATCGATTATGACCTTTTCGACCAGTTACAACTACTGTTGTTGATCAACTACAGTTATTCATCAATATTGTAATTCTATTTCTCTAACTCAAGAGAATAGTGAGTCCATTTACCTTCAATTATGTAGTGAATTTTTTTCAATTGGGTTAGACCCTATGATTTTATTTCACTTTTTAAGATCTTCAACATAAAAAATTGAAGTATCTACTCCTGTCATTCTTATTTATTATCTTTGTGTGTGAATTAGATTTTCGTACAACACTAAGGTTGTAATTTATTACTCTACCATCGTGGGTCTTTCGAGATGAAAAAATAATATAATGAATTAATCAAAGACAATATATTGTTAGTTAAAATAATAGTTTATCAAATAGCGAGATTAATTTGATGAAAACACTTTGATAGGATTTCATAGAGTCACAAAGCCACTTTTCAACTCCCATATATAGATTTTTTTGTTTTTTATTTTTATTTTTTTGGTCAGCAGAGAGCAGAAAAAGTTGGCGAAAATCCCAAGTCTTTGTTTGGATTGAAGGAAAGTGAAGCAAATAAAATAAAATCTCAACAAAATATACAGTAAACATTATAAATCTGCAGCCCTTTTCTTTGCACTCGAATTCTCAGAACCCTAACTAAGTTGAATGATTTCAGGGAAAAAGAAAGGCTGTAGGTGACAGGAAACAGGAATCTGATGCCAAATAGTAGAGCCAGCTAAGGTAAAGAACTTTCTTTGCGNTGCAGCCCTTTTCTTTGCACTCGAATTCTCAGAACCCTAACTAAGTTGAATGATTTCAGGGAAAAAGAAAGGATGTAGGTGACTGGAAACAGGAATCTGATGCCAAATAGTAGAGCCAGCTAACGTAAAGAAGTTTCTTTGCAAGTGGGAGGAATGCCCTGATACAAGCAATGGCTGAAATAGCTGGTGGAGAATGTTCGTAGAATTGTTTTGCTTTAGCGAAAATCATGACTATCCATAGAGGGGGATTTGGGAGGAAGAAGAAGAACAATAGACTTACTAACCTCTGAGAAGCCGAAGTATCTGAGGGATGAAGCCGGAATGCTCATCATAAAAGCAGAAATGAAATAAGATTGAAGTTAAAGGATTAAATAAGGAGAAAGGGGGAGGAAGGGGACGTGGTGGATGAGATTGCCCTTTAAAATTGGTCGAGCAAAAAACCAAAAACTATATGGTTGGCGTTTTGCTGGCAAACATAAAACAAATACTCCGCAAATTTTTTNGATGTGATTTAAAAATTTGATAGTTATGTAAATGAATATAGAGATTTATAATTGAGTTATAAGGAGGCAAAGGGAAAATATTAAAGTAATAAAATAAGGAATTGAATTTGATTTTCATGTTATTTTTTTGCACTTTTGATATCAAGTTATTTATATTGTTATTTGACATATTTCTAATGCAGTCACAATTTTGTGTATTGATACCGTAATAAATACTACACATGATATTTTGGCATGTTTGATTTACTTACATCGAATACAAGTTAATTTTTTTAATATTGAAAACTCCGGTAAATTTTAAATAGCCTATTGAGTTTATGGTTGCTTACCCCTACTTTACTCACATGTGTTGTTTCAGGGAAGGGTAAGGTTCATGATGAGTTGAGACTTTTGTAT
The DNA here is from genome assembly GCA_002079205.1 of Phalaenopsis hybrid cultivar. Classification (NCBI taxonomy): domain Eukaryota; kingdom Viridiplantae; phylum Streptophyta; class Magnoliopsida; order Asparagales; family Orchidaceae; genus Phalaenopsis; species Phalaenopsis hybrid cultivar. The sequence goes on along the minus strand of JXCR01144896.1, from coordinate 129,737 downwards.
CACTTATGAGAGCCTGATTTTTGATATGTCAATTTTTTTTATTTTTTTTTATTTTTAACTGTGATGATGATGTTTAGTCTTGTTTGATGATAGAGAGATTAAACCATGATTATTGTATTTATTCATTTTGTTGTATCTCTATGATCTGAATGAATTTTGAGTATCTTTATTTTACAAAACTTGATGATATTTGTGTATCTGTGCGTGAAACATGAAGAAAAATTAGATAGATTCCTTTCAAATAGATCTTGGGTAATAATTTATCTGTTATTACTTGAACACGAGATTACCTGCCATGATATGACGGTTATATCAAGTTGGGTTGAGACAGAGTCTCTATAATCATCAACTTATAGTGGATTCTTATAACTGAGTCAGATCTAGCAGTTTTTTCCTTTTATGGGTTTTCCTCATAATAGTGTCGCTACAAGTTGTTTTCTCTCTTTTAAATGTGTGTTGAATTCTCGTGCAACTTTAAGACGTTAATTCATTACTCAACCGTCAAGAATCTTGTAACACTAATCAAGAGTAATATAGAAATATTTTGTATCAAAATTTTTAAAAAATATTTAAAAAAATTGAAGAATAGTAAATAAGTAAAGTCAATTGAAATGATTAAATGAGAGGAGATGATTAAAATAGTCACCCTACTACTTGTAGGGGCCAAAATGATCTCCAAGTATGTAAAAGGTTAATTTAGTCTCTAGGAATCTTAAATAGAAATAAAAATGGTCCACCAGAGAGATTACTTTCATCTCAATTTAGGGTCTGTTTGGGGCAGCTGCAGCTTATCCAACTTATGCTGATAAACACCTTATCCTGATAATCTGTTGATGACCAGCTGATCCGAATAAGCTGACTGGATGTTTGGTTAGTGCGTTTTGAGAACAGGTGATTCTGGATAAATGACCAATCTGCCCCTATTCTAGATAAGCTGTTTGGTTTGTGCGTTTTGTAAACAGTTTATTTGCAATTTTTTTAACAAATTTATCAACCTTCTTAATGCAATCATAAAGAGGAGATAAATGTTAAAATTGAAGAACATGAAAATACAAAATATTCTTAAAATTAAAGTTTAAATGTTAAGACATGAAAATACAAAATATTTATATCACTTAAACATTTCAGATCACATCACAGAAACACAATTACCTAAACAAAAGTAAAATACAACTTAACACACTAATATGTACTATAATGATACCAAAAAAAGAAGAAAATATAATATGTTAAAATTACAAGAAAAAAATTATAATATTAACTTTAAAATGTAGCAGCATATCACGACTCTTGCTGCCCGACTTTGATACTTCATAACCCAGAACAAACCTATCTGACTGGGATACCGTAGAAATGGAAGCATTAGAATCAAGAGCAGTGTTTTGAAATTGTGATACCGATGAACTCCGAGCAGCAGTGTCCAGTTGGGATTTCATAGAAAGAGATGTACTGTTGGCCCACCTGAAGAAAGTGCAGTCCTCCTGCTCTTGTGTCCACCGCATGCACCTTTAAAATTATCTCACGTAGCTACGTGGTTGGTGTGACGTGAGTAGCAAGGTCGGTAGCTCACACCGGCACATCACTTGCCCGAACTTCCCTGAATATATGGAACTCATCATCCCACAATTAATAAAAAGAGAATAGATCAGTAAAAAAATTGAGGAAATATTGAAAATATACTTACCGAAGTATGAAGAAGCCAACCAATTTCAACACTATGAGAAGCCAACACAACACAGCTGCAACTCATTATGTTTTTTCTGGATCCAAAATAAAGTAAAGATTGCCATTATGTCAAAAAGAACAGTTGTGGCTCAGTGTGATCTAAGAAATTCTTTCTATTCCATCTAAAAACTTCATTTTTAACATTCAACATAAAGAAAACTGGTATAAGAGCATCATTCTGAAGTGCAATGTCTAACCCATGCAATTTCATCTCATATATACCAACCATATATAGTCATGTAAAAGAAGGAGTGCCTTTTGCAAATGTAGCCATCTCAATACAACAACCATATATAGCAACCATGTATTATAATGAGATGCAACATGCTCCATCCTAGATCTAAGGATGAAATTTATATCCTGCAAACATGCACAGATTACCTCACACAAATATGCAGCTCGTTTAACACAACCTTGTATAAGAAAAGAGTGATCTAATATAACAAAAATTTGTACATGTTTAGCCTCATTTGTATCCAAAAGCCGATATTTTCAGATAGCCGAATCTGTAGCCCAGACAACCAAACCAATACTGTTCCAGATGGAAAGCTCATTTAAATATTGGTGCATTGGTAATTTAATACCAACATCTATAACACTCAATTCTTATTTATTTAGATGGGTAATACTTGAACCTCACTATTTACATAAATAACTATTTGCTAACAGAATAAAAGATTGTTTTAGAAAAGCATAATAAAGGACTTGAAGTTGTAATATGTGCTCACAACTAAGCTCTACAACCAACAACTAACAAATATTCCCCAAGCAAATATCCCCCAAGCAGGTATTTTAACAAGAGTTCTGAAGAGAAGATACAACTTACTATTTATGTTTTCACATATCCCCAAGCAAGTTAACCAAGCCAGCAAACACGAAAACACATGGTAACCGAACCAACAACTAGCATATGATTGTTGTTTGGGATGTAAAACAAGAATAACATGAATTGCATAGGCTCTATCACATTACCATTCCAATGCAACCAAGTAATAAAACAGAAATGACACATTTTCTAATAAAATGTTGGAACCACAAAAAATTTAAAAGTAGTGTCTTTTGTAAAAATGGTCATCTCAATACAACAGCCATATATAGCCTCACTATGTAAAATTACCAATTATCACTTTTACCACACCAAGTATAGCATCTCCATATTGCAGTAATATATAGCATCTCGATACAACAACCATATAAGAGAAGAACAAAACATCAGCTAATTACGATAATTCGAAGGTACCCAATACAACAACCATATAACTCCCAGAAGAACATTACCGCAGTAGGTAATTTGAATGTACACAACACTAGTACAATACTAAAATTATATAGTTGAAATGATCTATACAACCGGGTATATAGCAACTAATGATATAGCTGAACAATTATTGAAGCTATCATTGTGTATTTACCCCCAAAAAGTGGAAGCAACGGTTGCCAACAACAAACCTCATTGGTCGTCGAAGCTGCTCCATAATTATTCTCCTGTTGTTTATTGTTGAGAACTAAAGATTTTCCAAAAAAAGCACAACTACATCTTCTATTTTTTCTTCACATAAATATGCTCATATATAGCATAAAACTATTGCAGTAAACAACTTCAAAGGCTAATAAATTAGATTGAGCTCATTCTATTATGTAAATGTTCAAACTTTGTAAGAATGCGGATTAAAGAAATGTTTAAAATCAACAACTCATTTAAGAAGATATGTAGCTCGACACACATATTACGTACTCAAAATAATAAAGCCTTACAACAGATAAACAACACTATGAATAATAAGAATGAGTCGACACAACAGTAACATTCACAAAAGTATAGATGATTTGGCTTATGTCATTTGCTATTTGTTATCTCAAAGCCGCTATCTCCGAAGCACCTTCTCCATCTAGGGTGTGTGCCTCTACTGAATCAAGTTCGAGTTGTGGTATGGTACGTCCCATATGGTATTTAAATGCCTCAGGTGGTATTTGAAATAAATCTTCTTCTACGACGAAAAATTATGCATCTGCCCTGGAGTGATGGCGTCGAATGAAGTTGTGTAGTGTCATTATGGCCACTACTATCTGAACTTGTTTTGGAAATGAATAAGTTGCCATATCACGTAAAATAACCCATTTCGTCTTCCAAACCCTGAACGATCTCTCGATCACACCGCGCAAGGATGAATGCCTTTTGTTAAATATTTCTTTCTTACCTCGTGCAACTCTGCTCGATATTTTAAATCAGATATATGATATTTCGTATCTGGATATGGTTTCAAATAACCCATTTGTAAAAGGTACCCTACATTTACCAAATAGTACTTCCCTGTGTAAGTTTTTCTAGCATTTAGCAATTTTAGAGAAATTCAGAGGGTCAAAAGTAAAACACGATTGTCATACCTGGTGGTGGATAAGAGAAACCATGTCTTTTGTTTCTAGTAGCAAACTTGAAAACATGGCTGTCGTGTGCACTACATTCTCATCCAACCATCATAAAGGTGAAACACATGTTGAAATCACAAACAACCATAACATTTTGTATTGGGGATCCACACCGTCCAATGTATGCAACTTTCTCTGTGCTAGAAAGACGTGCGTCGACATGTGTTCCGTCAATAGCTCCAATGCAATCCTGTGATGCACGAAGTAATCAATAAGAAAATTTTATGTGTATAATTGTAGTAATTGAAATTTAAAATAGGGAAGCACCTTAAAGAATGATATGTATCGAGGGTCATTTACAACATGTTTGGGGATGGACTGGAAAGTTCACTTGCCATGCTCACTAGCGCATTCAACCCAACTGAGAAATATCTACTGATGGTTTCTGAGGAATGTTGAAACTGTTCCATAGCTCCTCTAATTGATTCATTCTGGGATAAAATGTAAAGTGTTATTGCCAACACCTCTCTAGTTGTTGTTACTGATGAACCATGCAATCCATGAAGGGTCCGAAATTCATTAAGCAGGTCCAAAAATATTACTTTTGTCATACGAAACATGTTTGTGAAACGTGTCGGGTGACCACGTAATAACTCCCTGACTCTTCTATCTCTAATATTATTCGACGTCATGCATGACTTTCGATCAACATATGCATGGTAGTAATGGTATAGCAATGTAAGGGTGAGAGCAACAATGCAATTTTGATTAATTTTTTCTTCATCGATAATATAAAATCTGAAAAAATTATAGATTTTTAAACAAGCTAATAAATAATATGTGATAATGGCAACGATACATATACGACATATTCATGATTGAAAAAGTAAAATACATAACACGAGTCTATCACATTTATAGTACATAAGAAATAAATAGATAAGAGTCCATCACATAAATAGTCCATGCAACCCAACAATAATAATGAAGTTACATAAAATAACATTCAATCGTTCATAAAAGAACACAAATAGGCAAGTTGGAATTCTAGGTCCAAAGTCTCAAAGAACTGTCTACGAGTTGAGTTCCCTAGAAACTTCACATACTTAACATACATAGCTTGGTCTTCCTTAATACTAGGATATGTGTTAAGGAACTTAACACACTTCTGAATTGTGTTGTCCTTTGCCATTTTGGAATTTGTTTTGCAGGTTTCAAGCAATGTCTCAATAGAACCTCTAACAAATGTGAAGCCTTTTTTATTTTTTTCAGGTCGAGGACGTTTTGTTCCACCAGTGGATTGGACATATGTGCGGATTTAGTTGAGACCTTCTCTTGAGTCACCTATATGCTCGATCTCCATATCCTGTAATAAGCTTGTGAAGCCTTGCTCATTTGGATTGAAGGAATGAGCTCTTGTTGCTACAACGCCAGTGAACATACCATCCCTTATCCTCCAAAGGTGGCTCAATGACAGTCAATTTGAACTTTTTCGTCGTTGACACTGCCTGTAACAACAAGAAAAATGCAATCAATACTCAAAACATTTTACTCTGAAAATATGTAGAAATAGTGATGTAATTCCCTCTAACTTTCCCGCCCTCCATTCCTCGGGTGCATCAATTGTCCGCTTTAGTGGATCCCATCCCAATCCAATTGATCCCCTTTTAAGGTCTTTCCAAAATTTTCAGTCCTTTTTTAATTGATCTCACTTGTTTTTTAGTTTCATCTGATCATAATCCTTTCTAGTTAATTCTTTGAATTCAGTCATGAGATTCTACCAACTTTCTTTATTAAAATAAGTTATGGGTCTATTTTCCAATTCGATCTCCCTCAGACAGAGATCACAAAAAATATTAGTGGTCTCTCTATCCCACATGGTCGATGATCCGACCTCTTTAGGTTTACTCATTTTTTACTGTGACATAAACGGATGGTAAGATGACATGTATGAAAAAAAAAAATACATTTTATGCAAACGAAAGAGTACATTTATGTTATAGATAGAAGGATGCCAACCCTCTTACAAATTCGTGCATGCATGGTCTGTTACAGATGACATGCATGTTAACTAAGGACAATTAACTGCAATATTATCATATATTCACAACAAGTTTTGCATGCTTTTTAAAATTTTTCAAAAAAAATGATATAACTATAGATGGAATGCTACCGACCATCCTGATAGAAATTTTCTTCATCCAAGTGCAAGTGAAGGTTAGACTTGGAAAAACGATCTATCACAATCAAACTAAAATCCTTACTTTATTATGCTTAAGGCAGACCTACATGTAGTCCATGCTTACATTTAACAAAGACGGCTTTGGAATAGGAAAATGGGTATAAAAACATATACTGTCTCGATTTTTAGGTAAGTGATACAACCTGCTCTGTAGATATGCCTATCCCAATTTCATGCCAATCCAGGTCATTAGAAGTTTAATTTCATTAGGGAAAGAGTTGTTGTTTGGAGTAGTGGAGGTATTTTTGACGTGATACAACCTGCTTTGATAAATAACCTTCACCTTTGAATCACAATATCCTCTTTGCACAAGAAACAAAAAGTTCTATTTTTCATCAACCAAAAGAAAACAATTTTTTTTTTTCACTCAATTCCTTGCCAACCAAAATAATGAGTAAATTCAACTCAATCCTTCAAACATTTCTAATTCCTTCTTCATTTCCTTACTTTCAACTCCTTAAAACTAGAAACTCTGAAGAAAACCACAAGGAATGAACTCACATAGAAACATAAAACAGAACAGTAATAAACAAAAATTCAACCCAATTTCATAAAATTCCAGAACCGACCATAGTAACCATGAACCGCAAATGTAAGATTTCTGACATTATTATGGATCAAATGTAGGAGCATATTTCTCAAAAACCTAAAAGATCTCAACCCACAAAACTCTAAAACAATTGTCTTACTTAAAAAAATGTAAACGATGTTCATTTTTATGGATTTAACAGTAACCATGAACCGAAAATGATTTTTTCACACCAACAAGCCATGAAACGCAAAATACATTCTCACAGAAAAAACTACACAGAGAGGGAGGACGAGACGAGAGAGGAGAAACCCATAAAACACAAGAAGAAGAAGAGGAAGGAGAGGAGGGTGCACGATTTTCTTTTACCAGTATACGCCTTCTTCTTGAGGTAGCTAGGGCACGATCGCTCGAGCGAAGAACCAGGGCAAGCGAGAGCAGCAGAGGAAAATAGCCTGCCCAAAACGCGATACACACCTATAGCCTCCCGTTCAGTGTTTAGCCAAAACAATGAAACACGGGTTTTAAAAATGCACGTGAAACACACTTATCAAACAGTAAGGCGGTGTTTTGAAAAACGCTGCCGCACTTTTAAGCTGGCCCTTAAATAGTTTGGCTTTCATTCCCATTTAGATTGTCGGGAGACAAGATTGGACTTTCACATAGTCTATGACTATTTAGCCCTTTATAAATAGTTGGAGAACTATTTTTTTATTATTTATATATGCATAAAAAATATTAATGAGTGCAAAGTTAACAACACAATCAACTAAAGACAAAGGAGCAACTGACAAACCACACATACTACATCAAATGATAACATATTATGAGTTACAAGTACCAAAGATCAATGAATTCACATCTCACTTTAGAATCACATACAAAATCACGGCACCAAATAAATTTGTATTCCTTCCAAAACAATATTTGTGCACCTAAGATTAACTTTTTATTACATAATAATGTACATGATTCATAAACCAAACATATTGCTTCCATTTAGTTCAGCATACACAAATCAGTAACATAAAATGAACTAAAGCATCCTAAAATTCGTTCTTTCAGTAATCAATGAGACTAATATACAATAAAACAGCCCCAAACCATACAATATATACAAAATATATATATATAAGTACAAATCAATACCGCCCTTACAAATCATCATGTTTCCTCCTACTCTTCTCCTTTGAATCATCAAGATAATGCTGATACAAGTAGTTAGCAAACCCCAAAATAGCAATCAGCAAAGCCACCACTTTTACCCCATCCATCTTATCATGGAAGAACACCACGGCAAACATAGGCACCAAAGGCAATGCCAATGTAGCAATCACGTTGGAGAAGAGAGAAGAAACCACAAAGATTAATCCAACAGTCCCCACAGAAAACAGCAACCAGCTTATCGCAATCGAAACCAAAGCCAAAATATAAGAAACCTTACCTTTCTCAAACTCAACAAACTCCGAATGAATTCCCCTCCACTCTCCGCTGACAAAAAGCCCTGCCACGGATGCCATCGAGGCCAAGAAATTAGTCCATAGAATCATCTGGATCACAACCAGAAATGTCTCCGACTTCAAAACCTTCTGGAAGGAAAATTGCATCAGAGACATAATAAGCGAGAATGTCGCCGATGCACCTATGGTTAGGGCAAAACCTAGTGGGTACTTGTTGCTTGAAACAGAGCTGCCTTCCGAGCGCACGCCGAGGAGGGCGGCGGATAGCGTGAGGAGGAGGATGGAGTTGAAGATGAAAGGAGTGAACTTTTGGGAGTTTAGGAAGTAGGCGAAGAAANATAGCGTGAGGAGGAGGATGGAGTTGAAGATGAAAGGAGTGAACTTTTGGGAGTTTAGGAAGTAGGCGAAGAGGGCGTTGAAGGCTAGTTGTGTGGCGCAGAGAAGGGAGTAGGTAGAGACGGGAAGGTAGAGGAGACCGTAGGAGTACATAAGGTTGTCTCCGGCAATAAGGAGGCCGATGCCGATGTAGACCGCGGAGATCTTAACGGCGGTTGTTGTCGCCGGGGTGGAAGAGGATGAAGAGATGAGGGGGTATAAGAGGATGAAGGGTAAGAGGAGGGGAGCACCGGCAGATTGNCGCAGAGAAGGGAGTAGGTAGAGACTGGAAGGTAGAGGAGACCGTAGGAGTACATAAGGTTGTCTCCGGCAACAAGGAGGCCGATGCCGATGTAGACCACAGAGATCTTAACGGCGGTTGTAGTCGCCGGCGTGGAAGAGGATGAAGAGATGAGGGGGTATAAGATGATGAAGGGTAAGAGGAGGGGAGCACCGGCAGATTGGACGATGGTTGCCATCCATAGGCTTTTACCGCCATATTTGTAGTAGAAGCGGCCGAGCAGGGTTGCGGCTGTCTGGCCGACGAGGATGAAGAGGGTGAGGAGGGAGATCATGAGCCACCATCGCCAGCTTTTGAGCTTTGAAGAGGAAGGCGGAGTTTGGCTGAAAGTAGATGTCTTTGGGGATCCCGATCCCGATCCCGCCTCTGGAGCAGAGAACAGAAATTCAAACGATAGATCAATTACAGAACCGATTTATTTTCAGATATCACGATCAAATTATTATGAATTTGTTAAAAATAAAAAAAAATATGATTATTATTTTACNCTCTGGAGCAGAGAACAGAAATTCAAACGATAGATCAATTACAGAACCGATTTATTTTCAGATATGACGATCAAATTATTATGAATTTGTTAAAAATAAAAAAAATATGATTGTGATTTTACCGTTAATTTTATTATTTGAGTGAGAATTTGAAAAATAGATGAAGAAAGAGGATAACTGATTCATAAATAGCAAGTTTTGGGATCATTTGTATATCTTTGCCTATGGAAAGCGCATGTCAGATCTCGCCCGTTGATCACAGTTTTTTATTTTTTTTAGTTGGGGGGCCCACCGAAATACAGTTTTGCTATGATCGACGATCAAGATCGGAAAGCGCAATCATCTCTTCATGTGCTGTCCATATAGAATAATTTTTTCATTTTTGTTCTTAATTTTTTTATTAAGCCATAGTGACATGTAGGTTAATAATTAATTGTTAGATTGTTTTAATTCGGACTCTGCTAATTAGACAAAATAATCACTATCAACTACTTCACCAGCCATACATCACAACTTCATGCTTTTAAAAACATTAAATTTCTTAGAAGAGTGCAAGGCATATAATTTTTATTCAGAAGATTTTTTTCTCTGATTAATAGGCTTAGCATGTAAAGAAAAATTTTCTTAAAACTAGGAATAAAATCAATAGAAGTATCAGTTTAGGCATGCACTAAAATGAGAGCGTTTTTTCTGTGCGGACTCCTGATGCAGCTCTACATACGGACCAAGTTATTTCTAAGTTATTTTCAGGTTATTTCTGGGTTATTTTCAATAATACCAAAATAACACAGAAATAACCCGCGGTCTTTATTTTTGGAGTATTTTTGGGTTATTTCGGTATTATTAAAAATAAGCCAGAAATAACATGAAAATAACTTAGAAATAACTTGGTCTGCACGTTGAGCTACGTCAGGAGTCTGCAGAAATTTTTTTTCTAAAATGAACGAACACCAGTATTTTCTTAAAAAAATTATTGTTGCAAGTCATATTTATTAGGCCGACGTGCACCAAATTGAAATATTTAGAACATCACATTCACTTTTCTATCATTCATTTGACTTTCTTTCTCCCATGATTCATTCACATAAAAAACGGCAACAAAAGCTTAGATTTATTTTTCTCTTGTACTTCCACATGCTCTTTTCTCCAATTAAGTAGTGAATATGAAATTTAGACATTAATTATGGCTTTTGAAAAATGAAATCATCACAGCACTTCGGCAACTATAATCCTCTAATTTTATGATTATTATGATACTTGGAGCTATAAACTCAATGTTTAAAACAAATTTCTTGGTCAAATTCAAAACTTTTCCATCCTCACCATCAAGCCAAGAGCATTAGAATGAAAGCATCATGCTTTTAGCACTTATGTTTCTCTTCTTCTATCTTTAACCTCCCAATAGAATAGATCTATAAAATTTGTAGGCCTCACCTGAATGAGAACTACAGTGAAATTTTGAAAAGGGAAAATCTCAAATCATTTACTTCTGGTTAGTTGGAACTAAACAGCATCAAATTACCTTTTTTAGATCTCTCTAAAGCAGCTTAAACAACGAAGCAAATTCTTAGACGGATTAAAAACTTCATGAATTACTTTTTCTGTATGTCAGCGTAAATAAAACACGTTAAGCCTCTCAAAAATCATATGAAAGGCATATAAGTTTTGTAACTCGTACGAAAGAGAATTAGCTGAGAAAGCACCAACCTCTGACATGGAGCTGCACTTCCTGCGCTTCTCCCATGGTGAAAAGTGCCTCCTCCTGTATGTAAGAAGACGGCGTATCCGCTACCTGCAGCAATATTTCAGATCCATGTTGCTGTGAAGAAGAAAACTAGAGAGTTTTATAGATTGAAGTAGGACATGAACATGATTGACTTATCTTAAACACTACTTCAAAATATAATAGGAAGATTTACATACATACCACTCAAATCCTATGTATTATATATCTAATACCTAAAGTTTCATTTTCACATGCATACCACCTTATGAAAAGATATGTCTGGCATTTTAAAAGTTAATGACTTATTTTGTATCTGATGTGAAAGATTTGAGTGGTACCAACTTAAAAAGAGCAAAGGTTAGGTGTTAGATATGTAAATACTAAGAATTGGGTGGTAGGTATGTAAATGGCCCGATAGAATAAAGAAACAATTTTCTTAAAAGTGCAGTTAGATGCTCCACAAAGTTGACATTTAATAAGTATATGTAAGAAATTAGGAACCAAAACAAAATCTATGCAGATTTAAATCGGTATCTTTGCTTTATAATAACTTTATAATTAGTATATGATCCCATCCAAAAATTGTTGATCAAATATGTAGCAAACCGTTAGTAGCAAAATGGACATTCAGTCTTGGGCACTAAGTTTTTGGAGAAATTATTACTTATTGAAGCAGAGCCTACAAATAATGATGGACTAGAAAGCTGCTTCATACATACATGAATTTGTCCGCATGCCCGCTTGCTTTCGGGAAAAATTATTAGTGCAGACACTCTGATCAGAACCGTCAAAATTTTAGAGTGGCCCCACTCTAACAAAAAATAAAAATAAAAAAAAGATGTATTTCAGTGATTCAGATGATACCGCATGCAAATTTATCTGCGGTGTCTGTACGCAATAAACACTCGTGCTTTTGGGTTCACAATAGATGTTTCCTTTGCATATTAGGATGAGATTTCAATGATTTTGCTGCGGGGGACATGTTCTGATTTAAAGTGCTCTTAATTCTTATATTAATAAATTTCTTATAAGATATTCCCAAAAAAAATAAATACACTTATGGGTGGAGACAGGTATCCATCTTTGCTAGTTTTTTAATCTAAGCGAATAAGGATGAAAAATGGCCGGTTTGGAAGCTTTTTAACGTTTTTCTAAGTATTGATAATATTTTCCCAAGAAAAAAGTTTAGATAAGATAACGAAAGAGAAGTTTATTTTATTATAGTATTTCTATAATACTTAGAACATAATAATGAAATGTCTTGTGCAAAATTATAATCATATTTACTCGTTGTTATAAGAAAATTTAGAGAATGGTATAATTCATAAAACGGCATCCGCATTTATTTGCCCGTGTGCGTTTGAGGCAGCTTGTACGTTTTAAGATAAACAACTTATTCTGAAATGCGGCCCGCAGGGGTCGACTTGCGGCCTTCGTTTAGTTTAAAAATGGAACATCGTTTTCAGATAAACGGACAAAATGCGCGATCCAAACGTAACCACGTCGTTTTCAAATACACCTCCGCACTTATAAGCTGCCTTAAACTTAAAACTATTTTTAATAATAAAAATTTAAAACATAGGTCATTAAATCATCGTCAAAGTTNAGGATGATGTAGATGGCCAACACGAGCCACCAAGTCCAGCGACGGGGCATGAAGGTGGGCTTTTAGTAGCGAGTGGAGCGGTTTGTGTCTTCCTGGAGTGATGGAAGCGATATTAGTGCATTGTATCTGTTCTGCAAAGAAAAGCTGCTTAAAATGGTAATATTTAGGCTTCATTTGAAGCAAGTTGGTCGTTCAGCATTCTTGTGGACAACACGTTCAGGAGGCAGTGCTGTTTCATCAAAGAAAACCTATCACAAATGTCCGCATTCACTGCAATATAACGGAGATTCGGCGTCCACTGAAACTTTGAGAAAAATTATTCTATAGGCACTCACATGTGGTGTTCGATTCGGTGGGCTTCATCTAAATTTTTTTTTTAAAAAAACGAAAATATATTCTGATCATAGATCATCGTGATCTACAATCAGGATCGACACTTCATACAGAGATGCATGCAGTGTCCGTCTGCGATAATTACTCCTCAAACGAAGCCTTAGAATTGCTCTGTTGAGTTGGAAGGTGTTAAGCTAGTGATGTGGAGAGTGAAAGAGTAAAGTGTAGTAAATATATTATTTTAAAATATTATCAATCATTATGTATTTCAGATCTAATACTTATATTATGTTTATCTTTTAATTCATAATGTATTGGTGCTTAAATAGCTTTAAAATATATATCCATGAAAAAGTATCTTTCAGTAATATTGGTGATATTTTTGATGTTCTCTAAACATTATGATGTTATTTAAGTATTACATAAAAAGAAAGAAAATTTAAGTATTGATATATATATATA
>JXCR01144896.1:51181-115182 GCA_002079205.1 Phalaenopsis hybrid cultivar | reverse complement strand
GATGATGAAGGGTCTTGATCGTCGTGGACACCAAGTATGGCGGCGGAGAATGTGAGGAGGATGATTGAATTTAGGGTAAGGTGTGTGAATCTTTCTGAGTTGATGAAGTAGGAGAAGACGGCATTGAAGGCGAGTTGAGTTGTGCTTACGAGGGCGTAGGTTGAAACATTGAGGTAGAGAAGACCGTATGAGTACATTAGGCTGTCTGCGGTTGTAATGAGGCCTATGGCAATGTATGCGAGGGAGATCTTGATGAGGGAATGTTTAGCATCTGGGGAAGAGGAGATGGAGGGGGAAAGAAGAAGAAGGATGAAGAGAATTGGGAAGCCTGCGGAGAAGGTAAGAGTCTGCATCCACTTGCTGTTGCCTCCTTGGATGTAGTAGAATCTTTGTAGCAGAGTAGCGGCCGTCTGGCCGGCCAGGAGGAGGATGATGTAGATGGCCAACACGAGCCACCAAGTCCAGCGACGGGGCATAAAGGTGGGCTTTTAGTAGCGAGTGGAGCGGTTTGTGTCTTCCTGGAGTGATAGAAGCGATATTAGTGCATTGTATCTGTTCTGCAAAGAAAAGCTGCTTAAAATGGTAATATTTAGGCTTCATTTGAAGCAAGTTGGTCGTTCAGCATTCTTGTGAAAAAAGGAGGCAGTGCTGTTTCATCAAAGAAAAACTTTCACAAGTGTCGGCATTCACTGCAATATAACGGAGATTCAGCGTCCTCTCAAACGAAGCCTTAGAATTGCTCTGTTGAGTTGGAAGGTGTTAAGCTAGTGAAGTGGAGAGTGAAAGAGTAAAGTGTAGTAAATATATTATTTTAAAATATTATCAATCATTATGTATTTCATATCTAATACTTATATTATATTTATCTTTTAATTCATAATGTATTGGTCCATAAATAGCTTTAAAATATATATCCATGAAAAAGTATCTTTCAGTAATATTGGTGATATTTTTTATGTTCTCTAAACATTATGAAGTTATTTATGTTTTACATAAAAAGAAAGAAATTTATATATTTGATACATAAAAAGAAAGAAATATATATACTTATATTATATTTATCTTTTAATTCATAATATAATTGATACATCATCAATAATTTTTTATCATCCAGCATAAATCTCGAGACATTGCACTAATCTTGGGGCCATTTTTTAGTCGGAAATGTTCAAACTCCAATAAATAATCAGATAGATCTCCGCTTTCAATAAATTTACAGTCAAATCGACCAACTCAATGAGGAAGACCCAAGGCACCAAAGTTGGACCAATTCGAGCCAATTCAAGTCCGAATCAAGTTGTTAAGTCAGTTTTGAAAGCTTTTAGTGCATAATTGAAAGGTCAAACAATTTTAAAATTTGACAAACATATAGTCAAATTGAAAATCTCGACAAGAAAATTCCAACGAAACCAAGATCACTCAATTCTGATATCATTCATTCCTTATTTGCAATGTAGATTCTATAAATAAAGCCATACTTAGACATTAAACCAAAAAAAGACCAGAACATGGAGAAGAATAGAATCCCCGTGTTCTACACCGAAGGTCTAGTGAACACCACCCGATCCTGCAGCCTCGTCGACTATCGCTTGCTTGCTACTGTCGACCACTATCAACCACCACTTATTCTTCGTAACACAGTCCCTTATGAAATTATAGTATGCATTGTAATATCTCAGCACATGCTCTGAAATAGGAAAACATCTGTCGGAGCAGTACGTCACACCTCAAAGTTGACGCAACAACACACCTTGAAGATGGTGCAACAACACATCCCGAAGAGTGTGTAATAACACATTGAAGAGTTGCAAAAACACATCTCAGAGATGGGGTAACAATGCACTTTTCATACAGAGACCCTCTCCGGAAGGTTCTCTTCTTACAGCTCCCCGCTACTACCCATGTGGCCAACTATGACCTACAAGGTCTATAGCTCATACAACACCTAAATTTGGCTTTTAGGCTTACGGACGTTATCACAGCCCGTGCAACACCCTACTCCGGCCTCTAAGACCTATATATGTTATCACAACTCAAGCAGCTCCCACATTTGACCTTTATGACTACAAATGTTATCATAGCACTATACTCTGACCCTGGTGGCTTACGAATGTCATCATAGTTTAGCATCAGGGCCTACATGATCAACTATGACCTACATGGTCAATATTCTTTCAACTCCTAACTCTGACCTCTGTGACCTACAAATATTAGTATAGCTCTCTACTACGACCTATGTGACAGACTAAGAATCACGTGGTCCACGGCTCATGCACCTCCAACTCCGGTTTCTGTAGCTTATAAATGACATTCCAACTTACTACTACAACTTATGTGACCATCTATGGCCTACATGACACAACCCCCACAACTGCATGTTACAACCTCTATGGCCAACCAATGCTCCTAAAACCATTTTGGCATATATGGCCAACTACGATCAAGACATTCAATTGCATCCTCTACTTTAAGCTGAAGTTACAACCACCGTCTACAACATGCATAACAGGCTACTACTTTCACAACAATCTAGTATGACCTTTGTGGATCGTCATAACTACTATTGTTGAACTATAGTTTTATATCAACATTTTAATTCCATCTAATCTATTTGAAGAAGAGATTGGGCCCATGTACTTCCAACTATATAGTAGATTCCTTTAATTAGACTAAGCCCTGTGATTTTCCCCTTTCGAAGAGTTTTTATATAAGAAATTGAGGTGTCTCCTACTGTTACTCTTATTTATTATTTGTGTGTGTGTGTTGTATTTTTGTACAACACTAACATGATAATTTATTACTCTACCAAAGAGAATCTTCTGACACACAAAACTTTGACGTCGTCGGTGGGAAAAAAAGTGTCGTTCGACATTGTCTTCAAGTCTAAGATGTCAAGTTCTTTGATGTGGGGGCAACCTCCAATTCAATCTCAAAAGGTCATTCAAATTAATGTCTCATATACTATTATGGTTGAGTAGTCTTCTCACATCTCTATAGAGAACTACATTTATGCTGGGAGATAATCTTTCACTGCAGTCTCGAAAGATCATTCACGTTAACTTTCTAGGTATTATTGAGGTGGGATAATCATCACACATTTCATTCAGAAATCAAGCCATTAAGAATCAAATCCAAGTTGGGGGACAACTTTCAACATAAAAAACACTTAGCACCCTCGACCATACTGAAGTTCTTCCTCAACTCAATCAAGAAGCCGATCTCTTTAAAATTTAATAATGGGCTGCTTTACAGGCTCATATGAATAACACCTCTATTGGAAAAAAAGAGTGCCAAAGCAACAACTAATAAGTTGCCAAACATCATTCTTGTGTATACTTGCAACCATATTTCCTAAATCAAACAAAGAGCTACATAAACCAACACGCTGACAACATTGTCACAAAAGTGCCAAGGGCAAGCCACACACACAAACATACAGACACAAGGTGCTAATCTACTACAAAATCCTCCTCCTCGTCAGGAGGTCCGTAGCTTCATGTTCTCTTCTGCTAGAGCCAACATCCTTACTCAAAAAGCCTGCAAAGTCTCCCCATTCTGATCAAGAAGTTATTCAACTTCTTGTGCTCACCCAAGAGGTGGTCAATCTTTTTAAAGCTCGGTCTTGCATTAACTTGATGAAAGGGCAAGTTCATCTCCAAATGGTATCAACATTACCTCCTTAGAATTCTGGTGCTCTTGTTGATTCTCAAGCGAATGGGATTCTCCTAATCTCGACATCTCACAATGCAGGAAGTCTCTTGAAGAAAACACAATAGCAGTTGGGAGACCAAAGGATCCTTTATAGACTACATTTTAGGGAATGAATGGTGAATCCCATCTGGAATGAGCAGCGAGAATGACCGGAAAAATAAAAAGTTTTTTATAAGAGTTCCCTCTGGAATTTCTGGTCGGGAAACCCCAGTTTTCCTTCACGAAGAATCCCTCTGAAACGAGTGGGAAACACCACTTTTTCTTCAGCTCTTTGAGGTTGAGGGCTTGCTCCCCTTTCTTCACCTTACAGCTCCCCTTTGTGACTCTTGCTTCATCTCTTTGAGGCCTTGCTCCCTCTTACTCACCTTGGGTTTTGTCATTCACCTTGTTGAGATCTTACTCTGCTTGGGCCTCTTTTTATATATCCTAAGAGCCTAAATCATGTTTTTTTTTTGGGCTGATCTGACCCCTAGATCCCGCATAATATGGGCCTTTGGATCCACCATCATGTCAGCTGGACCGCCTCACCGAATCACTTGATCTCTGTCATCCAGTCCCCTTGAATCCCACCCTCATATCTAGCTCCCCTGAATCCACCGTCATATCTAGCCCACATGTATCCACCGTCATATCTAGCCCGCCTATATCCACCTATCCACTTTTTCTTCACCTTCTTGATCGCACTTGAGCCATTTTTACAGGATTTATGTCCACATATGGCGATCCCCCGGAAGTTTGGCAACCAAGAAGTGACCCACAGACCACTCTACTGAGCCAACATGCGCGGACCCGTCGGCCCACCCTGTGGGTCCATCAACACGATGTCTGGCCTAAGGTGCTCAGGCGTGACCTAGAACCGGTCCAATGGCCAGAGTGAACTCGCCAACAAAACAATAATTAAGTTGGATAGGTGTGATTCGAACCAACGTCCCAGATCAATATTATTTTTATAGACATAATTCTTGTAAAAAAAGATAAATATCAAAAACATAGATCCCCAGTATTTTCAGGGAGCAAAACTAACCTAGCACAAATTAGGGGGAAATTAATACGCCATCAACAAATTTTCATCATCTGACAAAAATATCGAGGTGTGACACAAATTACAGGAAAATTTTTATTGCAAAAAATGATCAATCCTCAATTAATAATCATCTGAAACTCCAATTTTAGCAAACTAACAGTCAAACTGACTAGATCAACAAGACAAACCTAATGACACCAAAGTTGGTCCACCTTCGAAATATTTTAATGTCTAATTGGAAAGTCAAATAGATTATAAATTTGACAAACTCATAGTCAAATCATGCTTCTCGACAAGTCAAATTAGGGGGCAACTAAAACACAATCAATAAATTTTCATCATCCAACAAAAATATTGAGGTGTGGCACAAATCTCAAAGAAATTTTTATTGCAAAAAATGATCGATCTTCAATTAATAATCATCCAAAACTCTAGTTGCAGCAAACATACAATTAAACTAACTAGATCAACGAGACGAACCTAATGACACCAAAGTTGATCCACCTGTGAATGATTTCAATGCCTAATTGAAAGGTCAAACGGATTCTAAATTTCACAAACTTCTAGGCTAATCAAGTTTCTCAACAAGTCAAAATCAACAAGCACAAATCATGACATCATTAAAACATTCAAATGTCCCTTGAATGACGCCCGATTAAGGGAACCAATTTAAGACGTTTGATGAGAGCGGTCTAGATTTCTTTCTTATTTGTAGCCCGAACTCTATAAAAAGAGTCCTACCCCCTCTTGAGAAGAGGGGTAGACATTGAACCAGGAGAAGAATGAGTAAAACTCCTGTGCTCTACATTGATGATCCATTTAATGCCGTCAGTTCTTGTAGAGGTCAACAAACATCGACCACAAATCACCAGCCGTCATCGCCCACCATCGATTTTCACTTGCTCTTTACGCCGAAGCCCCTTGTGTAATCATAGCGAGCATCACAACATTCCAAAATATGTTTTGTACTATGCACCCCGATGACGATGCAACAATGCACCCTAAAAATAGTGTGTCAAAGTTGTCTGAAGATGGTGTAATAATGCGCTCTGAAAATGATGCAATAATACATCCTGAAGATAGTGTAATAATGCACCCCACATAAGAAAACCCTCTCCAGACTTTTGAATTTCTCTTCTTACAGCTCCTGACTACGACCTATATGATTAATTATGGCTTACAAGGTTCACAACTCACATAACTCCCAACTCAAGCCTCTGTGGCGTACAGACGTTCACAGCTTGTGTAGCTCTCAACTTCGGCCTCTGTGGCCTACAAACATTATCATAGCTCATCCAACTCCCAACTCTGGCCCCTGCGACCTACAGACGTTACCACAGCTCGTACAACTCCCAACTCCGGTCTCTGTCACCTACAAAAGTTACCACAACTTGTGCAACTCCCGACTCCGGCCCTTGCCGCCTACAAACATTACCACAGCTCATGCAGCTCCCAAATTTGACTTATATGGCCTGCAAACATTATCATAGCTCCAAACTTCGGCCATGGTGGCCTGTAGAAAACATCATAGACCCACGTGGTCCACAACACATGCGACTCTCAAATATGACCTCTGCGGTCTATGAATATTATTGCAGTTCACCAACACAGCCCATGTGACCAACTATGGGCTACATGGTCCACAACTCATGCAACTCCCAACTTGGACCTTTACAGCCTACGTATGTTATTGTGTCTCATTACAATGACATTTGTGACCAACTACGACCTACGTTATACATACCTCACGTGGCTCCCAACTATCGCCTCTATAACTTACAGATGTTATTGCAACATACCACTATGATCTATGTAACAAACTGCGACTTATATATCTCATAGTCCCCACAGCTCCTTATTAGGGCATCATGACCAACTGACATTCCGAAGCAACCATCTACGAGCTACATGACCAACTACTATCACGGCTTTCAACTAGAGATTTTATGAAAGCTGATGCTACAACTAGTCTACAACATTCATAGTGACTTGCTGTTTCACAACAATCGATTATGACATTTTCGATCGATTACAACTATTGTTGTTGATCAACTATAGTTATACATCAATATTGTAATTCTATTTCTCTCATTCAAGAGAATAGTGAGTCTATTTACCTTCAATTATGTAGTGAATTTTTTCAACTGGGCTAGACCCTGTGATTTTATTTCTCTTTTAGGATCTTCAACATACAAAATTAAAGTATCTACTCCTGCCATTCTTATTTATTATCTGTGTGTGTGAACTAGATTTTCGTACAACACTAAGGTAGTAATTTATTACTTTACCATCATGGGTCTTTCGGGATGAAAAAATAATATAATGAATTAATCGGAGATAATATATTGTTAGTTAAAATAATAGTTTATCAAATAGCGAGATTAATTTGATGAAAACACTTTTATAGGATTTCATAGAGTCAGAAAGCTACTTTTCAACACCCATATATAGATTTTTTGTTTTTTTTATTTTTTTGGTCAGCAGAAAGCAGAAAAAGTTAGCGAAAATCCCAAGTCTTTGTTTGGATTGAAGGAAAGTGAAGCAAATAAAATAAAATCTCAACAAAATATACAGTAAACATGATAAATCTGCAGCCATTTACTTTGCACTCGAATTCTCAGAACCCTAACTAAGTTTAATGATTTCAGGGAAAAAGAAAGTCTGTAGGTGACAGGAAACAGGAATCTGATGCCAAATAGTAGAGCCAGCTAAGGTAAAGAAGTTTCTTTGCAAGTGGGAGGAATGCCCTGATACAAGCAATGACCGAAATAGCTGGTGGAGAATGTTCGTAGAATAGTTTTGCTATAGCGAAAATCATGACTATCCATAGAGGGGGATTTGGGAGGAAGAAGAAGAAGAACAGACTTACTAACCTCTGAGAAGCCGAAGTATCTGCGGGATGAAGCCGGAATGCTCATCATAAAAGCAGAAATGAGATAAGATTGAAGTTAAAAGGATGAAATAAGGAGAAAGGGGGAGGAAGGGGACCTGGTAGATGAGATTGCTCTTTAAAATTGGTCGAGCAAAAAACCAAAACTATATGGTTGGCGTTTTGCTGGTATACATAAAAGNATATATATATATAATATTTTTGATGTGATTTAAAAATTTGATAGTTATGTAAATGAATATAGAGATTTATAAGTGGAGTTATAAGTAGAGTGGAGTTATAAGGAGGCAAAGGGAAAATATTAAAGTAATCAAATACTGAATTTGATTTTCATGTTATTTTTCTGCATTTTTGATATCATGTTATTTATATTGTTATTTAGCATATGCCTAATGCAGTCACAATTTTGTGTATTGGTACCGTAATAAATCCTACACATGATATTTTGGCATGTTTGATTTACTTACATCGAATACAAGTTAATTTTTTTAATATTGAAAACCGCGGTAAATTTTAAATAGCCTACTGAGTTTATGGTTGCTTACCTTACTTTGCTCACATGTGTTGTTTCAGGGAAGGGTAAGGTTCATGATGAGTTGAGACTTTTGTATCACTTCTGAGAGCCTGATTTTAGATATGTCATTATTTTTTATTTTTATTTTTGATAGTGATGATGATGTTTAGTCTTGTTTGATGATAGAGAGATTAAACCATGATTGTTGTATATATTCATTTTGTTGTATATCTCTATGATCTGAATGAATTTTGAGTACCTTTATTTTATAAAACTTGATTATATTTGTGTATCTGTGTGTGAAACTTGAAGAAAAATTAGATAGATTTATTTCAAATAGATATTGGGTAATAATTTATCTGTTATTACTTCAACACGAGATGACCTGCCATGATATGACAGTTATATCAAGTTGGGTTGAGACAGAGTCTCTATAATCATCAACTTAGAGTGGATTCTTATAACTGGGCCAGATCTAACAATTTTTTCCCTTTCTGGGTTTTCCACGTAAAAACTTATAGTGTCTCTACGGGTTGTTTTTTCTCTTTTTAATGTGTGTTGAATTCTCGTGCAATGTTAATTCATTACTCAACCGCCAAGGATCTTGTAGCACTAATCAAGAGTCATATATAAATGTTTTAAATCAAAATTTTTAAAAGATATTTAAAAAAATTGAAGTATAGCGAATAAGTAAAGTCAATTAAAATGATTAAATGAGAGGAAATAATTAAAATAGTCACCCGACTACTTGTAGGGGCCAAAATGATCCCCAACTATGTAAAAGGTTAATTTAGTCTCTAGAAAACTTAAATAGAAATCAAAATGGTCCACCAGAGAGATTGCTTTCATCTCAATTTAGGGTCTGTTTAGGGCAGCTGCAGTTTATCCAGCTTATGATGATAAACAGCTTATCCTAATAATCTACTGATGACCAGCTGATCCGGATAAGCTGACTGGATGTTTGGTTAGTGTGTTTTGAGAACATGTGATTCTGGATAAATGACCAATCTACCCCTATTCTGGATAAGTTATTTGGTTTGTGCGTTTTGTAAACAGTTTATTTGCAAATTTTTTTAATAAATTTATCAACCTTCTTAATGCATCATAAAGGGGAGATAAATGTGAAAATTGAAGAACATGAAAATACAAAATATTCTTAAAATTAAAGTTCAAATATTAAGACATGAAAATACAAAATATTTATATCACTTAAACATTTCAGATCACATCATAGAAACACCGTTACCTAAAAAAAAGTTAAATACAATTTAACACACTAATATGTACTATAATGATACACAAAAAAGAAGAAAAGATAATATGTTAAAATTATAAGAAAAAAATTATAATATTAACTTTAAAATGTAGCAGCATATCACGGCCCATGCTGCCCGACTCTAACACTCCATAACCCAGAGCAAACTTATCCGACTGGGATACCGTAGAAATGGAAGCACTAGAACCAAGACCGGTGTTTTGAAATTGTGATACCGACAAACTCCGAGCAGCAAGGTCCAGTTGGGATTTCATAGAAAGAGATGTAATGTCGGCCCACCTGAAGAAAGTGCAGTCCTCCTGTTTTTGTGTCCACCGCGGGCGCCTTTAAAATTGTCTCTCGTAGCTATGTGGCTGGTGTGACGTGAGTAACAAGGTCGGTAGCCCGCACAGACACATCACTTGCCCGGACTTCCATGAAACTCATCGTCCAGCAGTTAATAAAAAAAGAATAGATAAAAAAATTGAGGAAATATTGAAAATATACTTACCGAAGTATGGAGAAGCCAACCAATTTCAACACTATGAGAAGCCATCACAACACAACTGTAGCTCATTATGTTTTTTCTAGATCCAAAATAATGTAAAGATTGCCATTATGTCAAAAAGAATAGTTGCGGCTCAATGTGATCTAAAAAATTCTTTCTATTCCATCTAAAAACTTCATTTTTAACATCCAACATAAAGAAAACTAGTATAAGAGCATCATTCCGAAGTGCAATGTCTAACCCATGAAATTTCATCTCATATATAACAACCATATTTAGTCATGTAAAAGAAGGAGTGCCTTTTGCAAATGTTGCCATCTCAATATAGAAACCATATATAGCAACCACGTATTATAATGAGACGCAACAGGCTCCATCCCAGATCTAAGGAACATGCACAGATTACCTCACACAAATATGCAGCTCGTTTAACACAATCTTGTATAAGAAAAGAGTGATCTAATATAACAAAAATTTGTACATGTTTAGCCTCATTTGTATCCAAAAGCCAAAATTTCCAGACAGCCAAATCTGTAGCCCAGACAACCAAACCAATACTGTTCCAGATGAAAAGCTCATTTATATATTGGTGCATTGGTAATTTACAATACCAACATCTATAACACTCAGTTCTTATATCTTTAGATGGGTAATACTTGAACCTCACTATTTACAGAAATAACTATTTGCTAACAGAATAAAAGATTGCTTTAGAAAAGCATAGAATAGAGGACTTGAAGTTGTAATATGTGCTCACAACCAAGCTCTACAACCAACAACTAACAAATATTCCCCAAGCAGGTATTTTAACAAGAGTTCTGAAGAGAAGATACAACTTACTATTTATGTTTTCACATATCCCCCAAGCAAGTTAACCGAGCCAGCAAATAGGAAAACACATGGTAACCGAACCAACAACTAGCATATGATTGTCGTTTGGGATGTAAAACAGATTTATTAAAATGAATTGCATAGAATCTATCACATTACCATTCCAATGAAGCCAAGTAATAAACATAAATGACACATTTTCTAATAAAATGTTGGAACCACAAAAAAAATTAAAAGGAGTAGTGTCTTTTGTAAAAATGGTCATCTCAATACAACAACCATATATAGCCTCCCTATGTAAAATTACCAACTATCACTTTTCCACACCAAGTATAGCATCTCCATATTGCAGCCATATATAGCATCTCGATACAATAGCCATATATTCTCAATTCTAAAACTAAATTACCTGAGAAGAACAAAACATCAGCTAATTACGGTAATTCGAAGGTACCCAATACAACAACCATATAACTCCCAGAAGAACATTACTGCAACAGGTAATTCGAATGTACCCAACACCAATACAATACTGGAATTATATAGTTGAAATGATCTATACAACATTATATATAGTAGTTAATGATATAGCTGAAAAATTATTGAAGCGATCATTATGTATTTACCCCCAAAAAGTGGAAGCAACGGTTGCCAACAACAAACCTCATTGGTCGTCCAAGCTGCTGCACAATTATTCTCCTGTTGTTTATTGTTGAGAACTAAAGATTTTCCAAAAAAAGCACAATTGCATCTTCTATTTTTTCTTCACATAAATATGCTCATATATAACATAAAACCATTGCAGTAAACAACTTCAAAGGCTAATATATTAGATTGATCTCATTCTATTATGTAAATGTTCAAACTTTGTAAGAATGATGATTAAGGAAATGTTTAAAATCAACAACTCATTTAAGAAGATATGCAGCTCGACACACATATTACGTACTCAAAACAATAAAGCCTTACAATAGATAAACAAACACTCTGAATAATAAGAATGAGTCGACACAACAGTAACATTCACAAATGTCTAGATGGTTTGGCTTATGTCATTTGCTATTTGTTATCTCAAAGCCGCCATCTCCGAAGCACCTTCTCCATCTGGGGTGCGTGTCCCTACTGAATCAAGTTCGATTTGTGGTATGGTACGTCCCACATGGTATTCAAATGCCTCAGGTGGTATTTGAAATAAATCTTCTTCTACGACGACAAATTCTACATCCGCCCTGGAGTGATGTCGTCGAATGAAGTTGTGTAGTGCCATTGTGGCTACTACTATCTGTACTTGTTTTGGAAATGAATAAGTTGACATATCACGTAAAATAACCCATTTCGTCTTCCAAACCCCAAACGATCTCTCGATCACACCGCGCAAGGATGAATGCCTTTTGTTAAATATTTCTTTCTTGACTCGTGCAACTCTGCTCGATCTTTCAAAATCAGGTACATGATATTTCGTATCTGGATATGGTTTCAAATAACCCCTTTGTAAAGGGTACCCGATATCGACCAAATAGTACTTACCTGTGTAAGTTTTTCTAGCATTTAGCAATTTTAGAGAAATTCAGATGGTCAAAAGTAAAACAGGACTGTCATACCTGGTGGTGAATAAGGGAAACCATATCTTCTGTTTCTAGTAGCAAACTTGAAAATACGGTTGTCGTGTGCGCTACCTTCTCATTCAACCATCACGAATGTGAAACACATGTTGAAATCACACACAACCATAACATTTTGTCTTGGGGATCCGCACCGTCCAATGTATGCAACTTTCTCTGTGCCAGAAAGACATGCGTCGACATGGGTTCCGTCAATAGCTCCGATGCAATCCTGTGATGTACAAAGTAATCAATAATAAAATTATATGTGTATAATTGTAGTAACTAAAATTTAAATTAGGGAAGCACCTTAAAGAATGATATGTATCGAGGGTCATTTGCAACATGTGTGGGGATGAACTGAAAAGTTGGGTCCTTTGACTTCACTATTTCACATGCCAGGCTCACTAGCACATTCAACCCAACTGAGAAATATCTATTGATGGTTTCTGAGAAATGTTGAAACCGTTCCATAGCTCCTCTAATGGATTCATTCTGGGATAAAATGTAAAGTGTTATTGCCAACACCTCTCTAATTGTTGTTACTGATGAACCATGCAATCCATGAAGGGTCCAAAATTCATTAAGCAGGTCCAGAAATATTACTTTTGTCATACGAAACATGTTTGTGAAACGTGTCGGGTGACCACGTAATAACTACCTGACCCATCTATCTCTAATATTACTCGACGTCATGCATGTGTTTCGATCAACATATGCATGGTACTAATGGTATAGCAATGTAAGGGTGAGAGCAACAATGCAATTTTGATTAATTTCTTCTTCATCCATAATATAAAATTTGAAAAAATGATAGATTTTTAAACAAGCTAATAAATAATATGTGACAATGACAACGATACATGTACGACATATTCATGATTGAAAAAGTAAAATACATAACACGAGTCCATCACATTTATAGTACATAAGAAATAAATAGATAAGTCCATCACATAAATAATCCATGTAACCCAACAATAATAATGAAGTTACATAAAATAACATTCAATCGTTCATAAAAGAACGCAAATAGGCAAGTAAGAATTCTAGGTCCAAAGTCTCAAAGAACTGTCTGCGAGTTGAGTTCCCTAGCAATTTCACATACTTAACATTCATAGCTTCGTCTTCCTTAATACCAGGATATGTGTTAAGGAACTTAACACACTCCTGAATTGTGTTGTCCTTCGCCATTTTGGATTTTTTTTTTTGCAGGTTTCGAGCAATGTCTCAATAGAACCTCTAACAAATGCGAAACCTTTATTATTTTTTTTCAGGTCGAGGACATTTTGTTCCACCAGTAGATTAGACATATGTGTAAATTTAGTTGTGACCTTCTCCTGAGTCACCTATATGCTCGGTCTCCATATCCTGTGATAAGATTGCAAAGCCCTGCTCATTTGGACTGAAAACATGATCTCCAGTTGCTACAACGCCAGTGAACATACCATCCAGCTTATCCTCCAAAGGTGGTTCAATGACAGTCAATTTGAATTTTTTCGCCGCTGGCACTGCCTGTAACAACAAGAAAAATGTAATCATTACTCAAAACATTTTACTCTGAAAATATGTAGAAATTGTGATGTAATTACCTCTAACGTTTCTGCCCACCATTCCTCGGGTGCATCAATTGTTCGCTTTAGTGGATCCCATCCCAATCCAGTTGATCCTCTTTTGAGTTCTTTCCAAAATTTTCAGTCATTTTTTAATTGATATCACTTGTTTTTTAGTTTCATCCAATTGTAATCCCTTCTAGTTTATTTTTTTGAATTAAGTCTTGAGAATCTGCCAACCTTCTTTATTAAAATAAGTTGTGGGTCTATTTCCCAATTCAATCTCCCTCAGACAGAGATCACAAAAAATATTAGTGGTCTCTCTATCACACATGGTCGATGATCCGACCTCTTTAGGTTTACTCATTTTTAACTGTGACAAAAACAGATGTTAAGATGACATGTATGAAAAAAAAATACCTTTTATGCAAACGAAAGAGTACATTTACGTTAAAGATAGAAGGAGGCTAACCCTCTTACAAATTCGTGCATGCATGGTCAGTTATAGATGGCATGCATGGTAACTAAGGACAATTAATTGCAATATTATTACATATTCACAACAAGTTTTGCGTGCTTTTTAAATTTTTTTTTTTAAAAAATGATATAACTATAGATGGAATGCTACCGACCATCCTGATAGAAATGTTCTTCATCCAAGTGTAAGTGAAGGTTAGACTTGGAAAAGCGATCTATCACAATCAAACTAAAATCCTTACTTTATTATGCTTAAGGCAGACCTACATGTAGTCCATGCTTACATTCAACCAAGACGGCTTTGGAATAGGAAAATGGGTATAAAAACCATATACTGTCTCAATTTTTAGGTAAGTGATACGACCTTCTCTTTAGATATGCCTATCCCCATTTCATGCCAATCTAGGACATTAGAAGTTTAATTTAATTAGGGAAAGAGTTGTTGATTGGAGTAGTGGAGGTATTTTTGATGTGATACAACCTGCTCTGATAAATAACCTTCACCTTCGAATCACAATATCCTCTTTGCACAAGAAACAAAAAGTTCTATTTTTCATCAACCAAAAGAAATTTTTTTTTTTTTTTCACTCAATTCCTTGCCAACCAAAATAATGAGTAAATTCAACTCAATCCTTCAAACATTTCTAATTCCTTCTTCATTTCCTTACTTTCAACTCCTTAAAACCAGAAACTCTGAAGAAAACCACAAGGAATGAACTCACATAGAAACATAAAACAAAACAGTAATAAACAAAAATTCAACCCAATTTCAAAAAATTTCAGAACCGACCATAGTAATCATGAACCGCAAATGTAAGATTTCTGACATTATTATGGATCAAATAGAGGAACATATTTCTCAAAAACCTGAAAGATCTCAACCCACAAAACTCTAAAAAAACTGCTTCTTACTTAAAAAAACGTAAACGATGTTCATTTTTATGGATCTAACAGTAACCATGAACCGAAAATGATTTTATCACACCAGAAAGCCATGAAACGCAAAATACATTCTCACAGGAAAAACTACACAGCGAGGGAGGATGAGACAGGAGAGGAGAAACCCAGAAAATGCAAGAAGAAGAAGAGGAAGGAGAGGAGGGTGCACGATTTTCTTTTACCAGTATACGCCTTCTTCTCGAGGTATATAGGGCATGATCGCTCGAGCGAAGAACCAGGGCATGATCGCTCGAGCGAAGAACCAGGGCAAGTGAGAGCAGCGAAGGAAAATAGCCTGCCCAAAACGCGATATACACCTATAGCCTCCCGTTCACTGTTTAGCCTAAAAAATGAAACGCGGGTTTTAAAAACGCACGTGAAACACACTAACCAAACAGTAAGACGGCGTTTTAAAAAACGCTGTCGCACTTTTAAGCTGGCCCAAACGGGCCCTTAAAGAGTCTGGCTTTCATTCCCATTTAGATTGTCGGGAGACAAGATTGGACTTTCACATAGTCTATGACTATTTAGCCCTTTATAAAAAGTTGGAGAACTATTTTTATTATTTATATCTGCATAAAAAATATTAATGAGTGCAAAGTTAACAACAAAATCAACTAAAGACAAAGGAGCAACTGACAAACCACACATACTACATCAAATGATAACATATTATGAGTTACAAGTACCAAAGATCAATGAATTCACATCTCACTTTAGAATCACATACAAAATCACGGCACCAAATAAATTTGTATTCTTTCCAAAACAACATTTGTGCACCTAAGATTAACTTTTTATTACATCATAATGTACATGATTCATAAACCAAACATGTTGCTTCCATTTAGTTCAGCATACACAAATCAGTAACATAAAGTGAACTAAAGCATCCTAAAATTCGTTCTTTCAGTAATCAATGGGACTAATATACACTAAAACAGCCCCAAACCATACAATATAAGTAAAAAAATATAAGTACAAATCAATACCTCTCTTACAAATCATCATCTTTCCTCCTACTCTTCTCCTTTGAATCATCAAGATAATGCTGATACAAGTAGTTAGCAAACCCCAAAATAGCAATCAGCAAAGCCACCACTTTTACCCCATCCATCTTATCATGGAAAAACACCACGGCAAACATAGGCACCAAAGGCAATGCCAATGTAGCAATCACATTGGAGAAG
Organism: Phalaenopsis hybrid cultivar; assembly: GCA_002079205.1. Classification (NCBI taxonomy): domain Eukaryota; kingdom Viridiplantae; phylum Streptophyta; class Magnoliopsida; order Asparagales; family Orchidaceae; genus Phalaenopsis; species Phalaenopsis hybrid cultivar. The sequence goes on along the minus strand of JXCR01144896.1, from coordinate 98,689 downwards.
AGAGAAGAAACCACAAAGATTAATCCAACAGTCCCCACAGAAAACAGCAACCAGCTTATCGCAATCCAAACCAAAGCCATAATATAAGAAACCTCACCTTTCTCAAACTCCACAAACTCCGAATGAATTCCCCTCCACTCTCCGCTGACAAAAAGCCCTGCCACGGATGCCGTCGAGGCCAAGAAATTAGTCCATAGAATCATCTGGATCACAACCAGAAATGTCTCCGATTTCAAAACCTTCTGGAAGGAAAATTGCATCAGAGACATAATAAGCGAGAATGTCGCCGATGCACCTATGGTTAGGGCAAAACCTAGTGGGTACTTGTTGCTTGAAACAGAGCTGCCTTCCGAGCGCACGCCGAGGAGGGCGGCGGATAGCGTGAGGAGGAGGATGGAGTTGAAGATGAAAGGAGTGAACTTTTGGGAGTTTAGGAAGTAGGCGAAGAGGGCGTTGAAGGCTAGTTGTGTGGCGCAGAGAAGGGAGTAGGTAGAGACGGGAAGGTAGAGGAGACCGTAGGAGTACATAAGGTTGTCTCCGGCAATAAGGAGGCCGATGCCGATGTAGACCGCGGAGATCTTAACGGCGGTTGTTGTCGCCGGGGTGGAAGAGGATGAAGAGATGAGGGGGTATAAGAGGATGAAGGGTAAGAGGAGGGGAGCACCGGCAGATTGGACGATGGTGGCCATCCATATGCTTTTACCGCCATATTTGTAGTAGAAGCGGCCGAGGAGGGTTGCGGCTGTCTGGCCGACGAGGATGAAGAGGGTGAGGAGGGAGATCATGAGCCACCATCGCCAGCTTTTGAGCTTTGAAGAGGAAGGCGGAGTTTGGCTGAAAGTAGCTGTCTTTGGGGATCCCGATCCCGATCCCGCCTCTGGAGCAGATAACAGAAATTCAAACGATAGATCAATTACAGAACCGATTTATTTTCAGATATCACGATCAAATAAAATTTGATAAAAATAAAAAATATGATTGTGATTTTACCATGAATTTTGTTATTTGAGTGAGAATTTGAAAAATAGATGAAGAAAGAGGATAATTGATTCATAAATAGCAAGTTTCAGGATCATTTGTATATAATTGCCTCATTTTTATGAGAAATTATTCTATAAGCCGTCGATCATAACTTTTTGTTCTTTTTTTAAATAGAGCCCACCGAAATACAATTTTGCTGTGATCGACGGTCGAGATCAGACAGGACATACGGTATGGAATAATTTTTTCATTTTTGTTCTTAATTTTTTTATTAAGCCATAGTGACATGTAGGTTACTAATTAATTGTTAGAGTGTTTTAATTTGGACTCTGCCAATTAGACAAAATAATCACTATCAACTACTTCACCAGCCATACATCACAACTATATGTTTTTAAAGACATTGAATTTCTTAGAAGAGTGCAAGGCATATAATTTTTATTCAGAAGATTTTTTTCTCTGATTAATAGGCTTCTTAAAACTAAGAATAAAATGAATAGAAGTATCAGTTTAGGCATGCGCTAAAATGGACGACTACCAGTATTTTTTTAATAAAACTATTGTTGCAAGTCATATTTATTAGGCCGAACTGCACCAAATTGAAATATTTAGAACATCACATTCACTTTTCTATCATTCATTGACTTTCTTTCTCCCATGATTCATTCACACGTAATTTAGACATTAATTAGCACCCTTGGCATTTAAAAACTTATGGCTTTTGAAAAATGAAATTATCACAGCACTTCGGCAACTATAATCCTCTAATATTATGATTATGAAACTTGGAGCTATAAACTCAATGTTTAAAACAAATTTGTTGGTCAAATTCAAAACTTTTCCATCCTCACCATCAAGCCAAGAGCATTAGAATGAATGAAAGCATCATGCTTTTAGCACTAATATTTCTCTTCTTCTTTCTCTTTAACCTCCCAATGGAATAGATCTATAAAATTTGTAGGCCTCATCTGAATGAGTGCTACAGTGAAATTTTGAAAAGGGAAAATCTCAAATCATTTACTATTGTTTAGTTGGAACTAAACAACATCAAATTACCTTTTTTTAGCTCTCTCTAAAGCAGCTTAAACAACGAAGCAAATTCTTAGACGGATTAAAAACTTCATGAATTACTTTTTCTGTATATCAGCGTAAATAAAACACGTTAATTCTCTCAAAAATCTTATGAAGGGCTTATAAGTTTTGTAACTCGTATGAAAGAGAATTAGCTGAGAAAGCACCAACCTCTGACATGGAGCTGCACTTCCTGCGCTTCTCCCATGGTGAAGAGTGCCTCCTCCTGTATGTGAGAAGACGGCGTATACGCTACCTGCTGCAATATTTCAGATCCATGTTGCTGTGAAGAAGAAAACATGAGGGTTTTATAGATTGAAGTAGGACATGAACATGATTGACTTATCTTAAACAGTATTTCAAAATATAATAGGAAGATTTACATACATACCACTCAAATCCTATGTATTATATATCTAACACCTAAAGTTCAATTTTCACATGCATACCACCTTATGAAAAGATATGTCTGGCATTTTAAAAGTTAATGACTTATTTTTTATGTGATGTGAGAGATTTGAGTGGTACAAATTTAAAAAGAGCAAAGGTTAGGTGTTAGATATGTAAATACTAAGAATTTAGGGTGGTAGGTATGTAAATGGTCTGATAGAATAAAGAAACAATTTTCTTAAAAGTACAGTTAGATGCTCCACAAGTTGACATTTAATAAGTATGTAAGAAATTAGAACCCAAAACAAAATCTATGCAGATTAAAATCAGTATGTTTGCTTTATAATAACTTTATAATTAGTATATGATCCCATCCAAAAATTGTTGATCAAATAGCGAAATGGACATTCAGTCTTGGGCACTAAGTTTTTGGAGAAATTATTACTTATTGAAACAGAGCCTACAAATTATGATGGAGTAGAAAGCTGCTTCATATATACAAGAATGTGTCCGCACGCGGTTTGTTTTTGGGAAAAATCAGGACCGTCAGGATTTTATAATGACCTCATTCTAATAAAAAAAAATATAACAAAAAGATGTATTTCAGTGGTTCAGATCAAACACCACATGCAAATTTACCTGCGATGTCCATATACAATAAAGACTCCCGCTTTTGGGTTCACAATAGATGTTTGCTTTGCATATTAGGATGAGATTTCAATGATTTTGTTGCGGCTGACATGTTCTGGTTCAAAGTGCTCTTAATTCTTATATTAATAAATTTCTTATAAAATATTCCCAAAAAAATTAAATTCACTTATAGGTGGAGACAGGTATCCATCGTTGCTATTTTTTTAATTTAAGCGAGTAAGGGTGAAAAATGGCGGTTTGGAAGCTTTTTAAGGTTTTTCTAAGTATTGATAAAGATTTTCCCAAGAAAAAAATGTTTAGATAAGATAACGACAGAGAAGTTTATTTTATTATAGTATTTCTATAATACTTAGAACATAATAATGAAATATCTTGTGCAAAATTATAATCATATTTACTCGTTGTTATAAGAAAATTTAGAGTATGGTATAATTCATAAAATGACCTCTGCTTTTATTTGTCTGTGTGCGTTTGAGTCAGCTTGTGCGTTTCAAGATAAACAACTTATCCTGAAACGTGACACGCGGGGGTCGACCTGCGACCTGCATTTAGTGTAAAAATGGAACATCGTTTTCGGATAAGCGGACAAAATACGTGATCCAAACATAACCACGTCGTTTTCAAATACACCCCCGCACTTATAAGCTGCCCCAAACTTAAAACTATTTTAAAAGAGTTTTTTTTCTTTTTTTAACTTGGAGATTAGAATGATAAAATTTAAAACATAGGTCATTAAATCATCGTCAAAGTCTTATATGAATAATTCTATAATATTCTTGCATAATAGGATTTTCATGAGAGTAGAGAAAATTTTAATTTTTAATTTTGTAGAAAAATTTTGAATAAATACAAATATATAAATTTCAATAGACTCCATAATTTTAAAGTGAAATTTTCAAAAAAAGAAAAAAAAAAAAAAGAAAAAAAGTAAAGTAGCCAAAGCTAAAATAATCCCTTATAAAGATAATATTATAAAATGTCCGTTTCTTCATTCAACAAAAGAAGACAATATTATTAACTATTGCTGACATCATCTCTTATGATTGTATTAGAGAATTCTCAAAAAATAGTTGGATGAAAAGACGACATTGATAGGTAGAAGCTATGTCATCAATAGATAATGACTTAATAGATAATGACAATTAAGTGATTATTGTTGAATGATAACTATTGAACATCGACAGAACCAATCATCTTTATATACTATTGCTTTCTAAAAACCTCTTTTGAAAATTTTATAATTTTTCTCCCGCAACTGTGCCAAGAATTTGATCCAAACCTTCTATATAAATGTTTATTGTGATGTATGTGATTATATACTTAATTGCCTTAGTAATAATTATTACTTTGCAAAAAACTTGATCCCAAACAAAAAAATAGGTAAATTCTTCACTATGAAGTAAATAAGAATAAAATTATAATATTTAAATAGGGGATACTACGCTAATATACGTATCATTATCAAGTAATATAACACTTTTTTTATTAAGTTTCGAATATGGAACTCACAGAGAAAACTTGACAATATGCACTCTACAAAACAGGAGAAATTAGATAACAAAATTCTACTTAGCAAAATTTTCTTACTTAAACTAGAGGTGTTATAATAAGAATAAAAATTTGATTCTTTTTGTAAATTTTTGGATAATTGAAAATAAAGTAAGCAATTAACTAACTTATTTAAATATTTGCAAGATGAAGACAATATAAATAGAATATCTTTTTCCTTATCATGAATCAATAACAAGTATAGAAAATCTATTGCGGAAGTATTCTAATTGTATTGTACCAAATATGAGCAATTATATTTTTTATCTTTAATAGAGATACTATAAAAAACATTGGCTAATCTACAATTTGAATAATTTTGAAGACCAATTATGTAAGGAAGATACTAGTTGTCACTCTAGAGTTCCCTCTTCTCCCTCCACATGGGGGCTAACATCTCGTATCAAAATCTAAAACTATAAATCAAATTGGGGCTTTAGCCTGTCACTCTAAAGTCTTCTAATTCTACACCCTTGAAAGTTTATTTCCCTATTTATTTTCCCTATATTCTCATCCATAAAATCAAATGGGATTCTTACCATTTGTTGACTCAGACAATACAATCTCGGATCTTACATGTTCTCACAACAGATACTAATATCTTAATTGGCCAAATCAAGGAGTAAATGAAGTACAAGGTTTCAAATCATCTCAACTTTTTCCAACATTAAAGTCTAATAATTCACACAACTACCTTTCAATACTTAATCACTTATCATTTTAAGAAAAAAGAAAAAGAAAACTACTCAGAATTCATGGAGAAAACACAACCACACTTGATTTTAAAAATAGAAATCATCCACACAAATAAAAAATCTAAAATAAAATCAAATGTAGTCACAAAAATAAACACTTATCTCAATTCATCTCCACCAAATGTCTTGAAGTTCTTTTGAATTCTCTTCCTTCACTCACAATACAAACTAAAACTCAAAATAAAATAAAAGGGTGGCCGGCGGCAGCAACGGAGGTTACTAAGATGAATGATGGCTGTTGGATGTGGATTGACCCCCTGTCTTGATGATCTAAGTCTTCTTTAATAAAATCTAAGAGGTGTCTTGGTGTCTCTTCAAAATGTGTCTCCTTTCAATGAATCTTCTAGAAGTTGCCTCTTTTCAAAAGTCAATTGAATGAATTTTCGTGTCCATGAATTATTTCCCACGTTATTACCAAGGATTGCTTCAAACACCTCTTCGAAATGTCATCCAAATTCAATGAATCATCAAATAACTACTTCTGACACTTAAGCGTAGGATACTTGGCGTTTAGGCGCGGCTCTCTCTGAATAATTAGCACGTACGCGCCGATACTGGAAGCTTAAGCACCTCAATTCATTTTTGCTCCAAATTTCATACTTTTTCACTCCTTTTACCATTTTTCATCTATTTGATTGTACTGAAAGAAAAACACACAAAAAATCTTTCATTAAAACGCAATATCTTAAAAAATAAATATAAAAATGTGTACAAAAATACTATATATTTTAGATGTATCAATTAGTAATTGCCATTCTTTATAATATTGAGAGGCACTCAAAACATAAGTTTCCAGTGAACAAATGAATGTCAGACCACTTTTGAGTAGCTCAAGTTCTACTCAGCCTCACAGCCTCTCTTTTCGAAGTTTTCCACGAAGAGATGTAGTATCTACATGGTTGTTTCACCTCACTTGATATGCTTTATCCTAACGAGGGAGAAGAATTTGAATCAGTGGTTCATCTACTACATCATCAAGTTTCTCTCAAACACAAAGAGTGGTCACACATTTTTAGACAAGATTGTGCTAGCTTTAGTGTTCTCAACATGAAGTCTATGTCCGTACTTTCAAGACCACACCATTGATGTCTACAGATAGCTCCCTTCGAGAGTAATTCTAAGAATTTTAAAAGCATCCATAAGTTTAATCAAATTGTCATGGAATTGAGAGAATTTGATGCTACATACCTTGACCTGATATGAAGTCACAAGTATTGGTCGGCTTTGTGGTTAAGTGCACTGTACCTACCTTTTGGCGAGTGTTGACCTCATTTTTGGTTGAGGTTTAGCTTTTTCCTCTTTAGTAGCCTAGGGTCTAGCTATAGGACTTTCCTGTTGACTATTCCTAGAGAACTAGAAAAGGAACCCTCACCATTAGAAATTTTAAACTCTTCTTTGCTCAACTTGAAGTTCCACATATTGGTCATAACCTCTAACACTAAGTTGGTGGGGTCAGTGGGGAACTCAAGAGGAGTCTTTCATAGGATGGTCAGACCTTAGGACTAACCCTGGGTGGTATGGTGATGGTTGAGGTGGCTTGCACACACTAAACTTTCTTACATACGTCAAACCCAAAGACCCCTTGATTCGGTCTCATGATTCTTTTTGGAAAGCTCATATGAATGAACCTGTACCCTTAGTCTTTGGCTAAGAGGGTTAGAACCAGCATATTGAGCATCCAAAATGAGTCCTCACATGCTCCTATTGGTTTGACATGACTTCATGACTTACTTGCTCATTTTAGCTCAAAACCACCAAATTACCAAAATACCCATACAACCCCAAGTTTTGCCAAAACTCCCAAAATTACCCAAAATACCCAAATTTTCCCAAAAACCATCTCAAACCACTCACCACTACCTAAATTAGCCAAAATTCACCAAAATCACCAAATTTCCAAAATACGCTCAAAATTGCAAAAAATTACCAAAATGCCCGTGATGACCCAAAAATTCCAAAATTTCAAAAAATTCCCAAAAATTCCAAAATCATCCCAAATATTCCCAATTTCAATTTTTAACCATCACATTAACCCAATTTTACCCAATTTGACCAAAAGCCCTAAATTTGCCCTTAAGAGCCCAATTTCCTTAAATTAGCCTCAATCTTGGCCCAATTGACCCCAATCTTGCCCAATTTTAATTCCAAACCAAAATTTAGTATTCCCAATCCCAATATAAACAAAATACAAGCTCAAATTGACCCAATTGCAAGCCCAATTTCACCCAAATCAAAAAGGCCCAATTTTGACCATATGACTAAATCCACCAAATCGACCTTCAAATTCAATTCAAATCATTTGAAATCACTTCCAAACTCTTCATGATATCTTCATATACAAAATTTACATTCAATTAGCCCAAATTCAAACTCAATTTTAAAAGCCCAAGCCCACCACATCTAATTCCAAAAGCCCAAATCCAAAACCCACATGATAATTTCTTCTCTCTTCATCATCCATATAATCAAAACCATTCCCTAAATTTTAAATTTATGATTAAATAATTCCATATTAAGCCTCATGACAAAATTCAATAAAAATACCAAATAAATCCAAGATCCTTTCTCATGAAAATTAGCCAAACCAAGGACAAGCCATGAAGTCACTCCGAAGTCATAGATGAGCTATGAGAGCCTTGCCACAGCACCAAGCTATTGATAGTAAGAGGGCAAGCCACTTTCAAATATCCTTAAGATCATTTTTTACCCACTTCATGAAATACCCAAACCTCATGCTTATGGAAAATCACTTGGATAGAGACCTAAAAATGACGATTAAGCTGAATCATCTGATTTCTCTCAGCATCTAAACCATCCTTGGCGAGTGAACCCAACCCCTAACCATGACTTGGCCTAATTTGACCCAAAATCGCCCTTCCCCCATTCCTCTTTAATTCAACACTTTTACATATGACCACCCCCAATTAAATTCACCAAACCCAAGCTCTGATCCTCCTGACCAAATGGTAAACTAACCATGGTCGGCGAGCCACCTTGGCTGCCAGAAAACACCATAGTCAAGGGAGCCCATATGGTCAAAACTCAAAATTAAACCCATCCAAGCTGCCTCATTCCAATTGGATTTTTGAACATTTCTTCCCTTCATATAAGCAACTTATGACACTCACCAATTGCCCCTGATAGCCTTTCCTTCTCCCTCTATTTAAACCCACCCTCCATGGCCAAGAGGAGAGAGCTTGAAATTCCTTGGGGAGACTCTGCCAAATTGATCCCAGAGCTTCTTAAGGACCCACTAAGTTCAATCCAACCATCCTCAAGCCCTCAAGCCCACTACTCGAGCTCAATTTCAAAGTTCAAAACCAAGGCTGAAACATGACACCCTCCAAAAATCCACCAAACTGAAATTAATTACACCCACACCATCTCCACAGTGAGAGAGGAAGATCCCCCACAAAAGCACCATCACCAGACCACCCTAGCGTGGACTTTAATCGAACCACCAAATTAGCCTTGATCAATTTCATACCTAGGAATTTCACCATAGCTTGAGGCTTCATCTAGGAGCTCTTTAGACTTGAGGCAAGCTTTTGGAAGCACCCAATCGAGGCCACACCTCTTGGGCAAAAGTATTGAACTCTCACCTTCAACGAGCCTATTTTAATTCTCAATGATCATAGACTCGATTTAAGAATTGATTAACCATATGGATATGTTCTTCTAGTCAAGACGCATCGATAAGAACAAACCACACTTAATTTTGTTAAGTATCGAGAGAGATATTAGGGTTTGAAGTTGGACGGTTCTCGGGTTAGGGACTTGGGGACGATGAATGGATGTCGTTCGTTTCCGTCTGTACTGGATAGACTGAGGAGATTGTGTTGGACGGAGTCCTGGTGGGTGAATAGCGGGCTGACTCAACTAGCGGTGCTCAACCAGAAGCGGACGTGTGCGCAATTCAGAGCGGACAAGGATGAGGTGGCGCTGACTGGTTTAAGTAGGAAAATAAGGAATTACTTATTTATTTAAATAGCGAGAACTTCAAAAATGCATATCTTTGTGTAGAAAAATCACAAAAATAAAATAAAAATACCCCCTTGCTCAGTGAACAAAGAAAAACAATGTGGAAATGGTTTCATATTTTTTTTTATGCATGTATTATTTTTTAATTAATTAAATGGTGTTATTTTTAATTCTCCATTTGCATGGACATTTCACCATGGCATGGGACCATGGGGCTTTTGATGTCTCTGTTTTTAGGTATCTCTCCTTATTTTGTCAAGGTCAGTGGACATCTCTAACTAGAGATATCTAATTTTCAAATTAATAATCTCTATTTTGGAAAAATAATTATAAAAATTAAAAATACTCATAAAAAAATCTAAAATTTATTTTGGTAGGTTCATTGTGGTCAGAGGACCCTAGAAATAATATAAACTTGGTTTAACTCATTAAAAATAACCAAAACTGTCACAAACCCTAAAAAATGAAATAAAATTAATTTGGAGTAATTATAAATTTAAATGATATAAAATCATTCTCTACTATGATTTAATGTCAAAGGAGCTCCTCATAAAAATTTTAAGTCAATTGGAGTTCATTTGACCACTCAAATGAATTAATTAAATGAAATCACATTTCTGGCAATAAAATAATTATAATGATTAAAATAAAACTAAAAAAAACCACCAAATTGATTCTAGGAGCTCCTTATGACGAGAGGAACCTAAGAAAAATAAAAAATTTATTTTTGAGCTTTTTTTAGTATTTAAATAATTAAAAATTAATTAAAAATCATAAAAATTGAAAAGTTATTAAAACAAACTAAATGTCACATTTGATTTGTTGATCACTTAGAACCAATTAAAATAATTTTCCTAATTTTCTAAGTCAAGATATTAATTTCAAATGGCTTAAAATGAATTTTCTCTAATTTTTCACGAAAATAATTTCAATAATTAAAATATAAATCACAAAAATATGAAATTTGTTTCTTTGGGTTTCTTGGACTCAAAGAGATTTAATAAAAATATAAAACTTAATTTTCTACATAAATAATATTTTATATTTAATTAATGCTTAAAATAAACAAATAATTCTAATAATTAAATTAAACCTCTAAAAATTATGAAAATTGGTCCAAGTGGTCCTCTAACTTAGATGAACCCCTAATAATTATCTTAAAGTCTGAAGTTTTGTTTTGATTACATTATTAAATTTTCATTAAAAATTTTTATTTTTGCATTAAAAATAATTATAAAATTAAGTAAATTCTGAAAAATCACATTTTTCACCTCTGATGTTTCAATTAACCCATGAGTGGGGCAACATAAAATTTTCAAGTTATTTGAGTTCAATTTAATGAATTATAGAGTGTTAAGGCCTTTGGGGCAACAATGATAATTTTGAAATTTAAGGCTTAATGAATATTTAGACTTAACCAAATGGCTAAATGGGCAACAAATAGTCTTAGTTGATATGTTTTGATGATTGGAATATGAAAGGGATAAATGGTAGTAACTAACCTCACTTTGGTCTTGTAAATGATAAATTTGTAATTTCTTAAAATTAATGAAATTTTGAAGAATATTTAAATAAAAAGATAGTAAAGTAAGGGGTTTGATTTTTGGAAGATCATAACTCATTGATTTTAAGCCTCAATTAATGGTTTTGAAATGATTTGTAATTCATAATAAGGATTAAATGTATAAACATTTGTCTTTTTTTCTCAAATTACAAATTTACCTATTAATTTTTAAGGTCTTAGTAGTGAACTAGGCTTAATCAAAATTTTATCTAATGAGATTTAGAAAATAATCTATAACTAATTTAAAACATTTCAAAACACTACAAGCCCATCTTTAAAATCAAAGTGCTAAGTTTATTAATTAGACCAAATTGCTCATAAGAGTCTTTACCTATATAATTTATAAATAAAACATCAAGTCATAATTACCCCATCCTTAGGGTTGGCTAGAACATCAATTCATTGAGCATAAGGTTATGATAGGGATGAGTTATTAAGAAACATAATGAGTTTGAACAAACTCAGAACTTTTCAAGGGATTGTGAGATGTTCGGGGCCTGGTCCCTGGACCCTTCTCATAATCTTTTGGATATCTTAAAGTATGATTAAACTCATTATGTCCTGCTTAAGAAATCATCCATACATTTAAATGAATAGGACCCATTAAGATATGACATAGGATCTGGTAGACACATCTTAAACTTGTACTTCCTACTTTCTTACAAGCATGCTTTAATTCCTGCAAAATTATGTACATATGTCTTGCAAGTACTGAACTTTCAGGTGGAGGAACGAGAAGAATTGACAATTACACTTTTATAGTTTACAACATCTTCTTTTTCTGCACTTTCTTTCCTGTACTTTTTCTGCTCATGAACTTGCATGTTAAACAATGATGTCACCCTGCATGTCAAAACTAAAACTTTTATGATAGCCACAGAACTGAAACCAAAATAAAAATTTAAAAATCAAATAATATAAAATTCACCGCCACAACATTCAAAATATAAAATAACTCAAAATTTAATCACAAAAATCACAAAAACCAAAATTGCAACTAAATTAAAACATCTCTATCAGATGATTGAAAATCCCTCGGAGGAGGTAACCTACGGTTGCTAACGAGATTTTCCATGGTCTAAATGAAAGTATGGAACTCATTAAGCTGAGTTTAGTATATTCATTTGTACTAAGTGAATCCAAAAGAAAATAGTGGTGTCAGAACGAGGGAACTGTAGGATCCTAACCAGTGTTACTCTAATCAACTTTAATATCCCCCATAAAATTTAAATAACCATAATATTAGGAAATAATTGATTTGACATCATGAACTGACACACTAAAAAACATGACTTCTAAAATATGATATTTTTTTCATCTCCTCAATTGACATTTCTAAAACTAAAACATGCTACTTCATCGAGGAGCTTGGAGCCTTCCTGTGGGCAGCATTCTACGACAACGATCTACAACAGCAAGAGGATCCATAACAACATATTTTCTCTTAGAATTAAACAACAATTCATAGGACTTCAAGGTTGTTCGCTTATGCAACATAAATCCTCAACTTATCTTTAAGCCTTTGTATGATTTTGCTATACAATATAAGTCTTAATTTATCTTAGGATTCTGAGGTTGTCGTTCGTCACGACCTAAATCCTCATATTTTTCAGGTTATTTGTGCAAGTGTCTCACACAAATGTAAGCCTTAATTAATAAAATTGGTAGGATGAAATATTCAATAATTCTAATCTCCAAAACTGAAGCCAAACAGTAGGATAGCTTGGGAAGTCACTGAGGTTCTCTTCAGGATCTGTGACATCTCGTAGTCTTTCATCCTTTGATTCTACAATAAAATGTTACAAATTTGAATCATTACCCTTTCACACCTCTTTGTCCAATATCGTTGAAAGGTCCTATTCCTTTGAACTCCTTGAAGATAATATACCCTAATTTTTATCGAGAGTTTTCTTAGGTGACTTTGGTTGTCTGGGATGTAATTAACTATAGGGGCTTGCTCACATCGGAAGCATTTCCGAACCCAGCTTAATATAAACCCTATTTAATCCTTCATATTAATTAAGGGAACTTGTCGGGTTATAATAAAAAATGGTTTTGCAGACTTAACAGATGTCATACAATCTTTAGTTTATTTAATTAAGTCTTACCAGTAAGTGGTTTGTTTATCCTTTGAGATGAATACATTACTCGCGGTATTTGACTCGTTTATTTAAACTACTAGGGATATGAGATCGATCTGGTCTTGTATTTTTTAAAAATCCAAAATACTATTTTTTTCCAAATTATTTATATTAAATTAAATTAAAACGAGTGTTGGGATATCCATCTTAACAACCGATAACCCCCAACCTACCTACTCCCTTTTAGTGTTGAATGCGAGCAACCCCTTTCTCACTCAATACCATGTCAACAGACTCTGTATGTTAATGGAGCATCTAAAAGCTCTTGAGCTGGTGCTGAAATAGTACTTATCTCCCTTAACCAGGATGTCATGGAGTATGGACTCTGCTAGAAACTTCAATCCTCCAATAATATCTTCGAGTATGAAGTTCTCAACATCAGATTAAAACTTGTCATCAACTATGAAATGTGAAACTTGATCATCCACATTGACTGTCAGCTCGTTGCATCCTATGTAGAAGGGAATTTGACGCCCACAACCGCATCGAGTATGATATCTCAGCCCAATAAAGACACTTCTCGCTCAAATTGAAGAACATCAGATCATTAACAAATTTAGAAGTAGAATACCTAGGATGATGTCCTTTTTAAGGTCATAAAATAAAAAAAAATGGAGTCCTCTTCAAAAGCAGGTACATCAAAGAGATACATTTTCATAACATCCAAGGACTTTGGGTGATACAATATATTAAAGAGTAGAAAGAGCCTTCTTAGATGGATCCTATCATTTTCGTTTTTTCTAGATGGAATGTTGTCAATGATGCCATGTCAGTTCACCTCTGATGTAAGATTTCCAACTTCAACCTCATTGGGGATGAACTATACAAGAAGATATTTGTTAGTTTTCTCCTTAAATGTCTTTCACTTTCTGAAGCTGACTACGCTCTATGTAAAATTCATTCCAGGATAAGTGGGGAGCACTATGGAGGTAGAACTCTCGCTCTAAAGATAGTAATATATGGTTTTACTGCCCAATGATCAAGCAAAGTGCACTAAACTTCATGTGAAAATATAAAATCTGTTAATTGCACTTCAACCTCGTGCAAGCACTGCCAGTAGAACTCACATCCATTCTGATCCCTTAGCATTTTAACAAATTGAGGGTAGACATCATGGAATCATTTCCAACAACCACTATAAAATTAAATTTTATCACCTTAACTATCAACTACTTCACTATGTGAGAGGAAGCTAAGCCATTTACCAAAATCACTGAGGTTAATGCTAAACAACTTATTTGGAATAACATCATTACCGCTTTGAGCTCTCTACAAAGGTTATTACTAACAATAAAACTCAACTTTAGGAAGGAATTTATATCCTTCTACAAGGATTTTCAAATTTGACTGGTAAACAAAGCTGTAACTTAGCCTCAAACAAATGGACAAAAACATGTGACAAATTGGAGCATTCTAAAAGGGTTGAAGACTACAATTGAGAAGGCTAGAAGGCAGTGGGATGAATAACTCCACAACATCTTTTGGGCTTACCACCCCATCTTGCAAAATTTGTCCAGGGAGACATCTTACAACATGTGCTTTAACATGGAGCCTGTCATCCTTGTCCATGTTGGAGTCCCGAATCCTTAAGTTCAAGCCTTTTATATGAATGAAAAAAAAGAAAAAACTTTGACTATGACTAAAATTTCTCTTAAAGATATGCAATGTGGCCCACCTCAAAGATGCTTCCTACCATCAGAGGGTGACCCATTAAGTTAACTGAAGAGTTAAAGCTCAATCTATCTCGAATGGAGAGGTGGTTCTGCGTAGTTTGAAAGCGCCTAATTGAGTCTCACAATTCAACAAACAGTCCCTCTTTTGGGAGAGTTTTTACAGCATCAAAACCATGATCAAGCTCATAACCTTAAAGCTCAAGGATTTAGAGGGGAAGACCTTATCCTAAACATGGAATGTAGAGAATCTCCATAAGTAATATCAAAGATAGTCCAGTCATGTAGAATTAATTTCATGTTAATTGTTGTTTTCCTTTCTTAGTCGTCGTATTTGCATTTTGCATTCTTGTTTGCTTTATAACCCCATTAGCATAAATGTATTTTTTGTCTATTAAACAAATGTGATTCTCATTTTATTTAGGAAGACATATTTATGTATTATAACTTTCCATTTACAAATCAACTTAAGCTCTTAACCCCTGAAATACAAAATTTTAGTTGTATCATGGTCAGAGCATGATCAATCTCATGAGATTTAATAAAACCTTATCCAGACGGGTTAATATCATTATGCATCCCTTTGATACACAATCTCTAATAGGTTAGAAGTCCTTGGTGGACTGTACCCAACCCCCCTTTCACACATGTTAATAAGTGAGGCATGCTCCAACTAGCAACCTCAAATGGGTTAAAAGTCATTGGTGGACTTCTATTGGCTTCTTACGTGTGGATTAATATCATCATGTGATACTCTAAAGTACAAAATTATAAAGGTGAAAAGCTTTTAGTAGTTCTTCCAATAGCAGCCTCCTTATCGATCAAGAGCTCTGACCAACATCTCACACTCTTAATAAGGAAAATGTAAGTGGGGTTGATAGAATCATTGTCTTAATCAAGTTTGCTACATATGAGTGAAAAAAGAAAATGAAAATACTTAGAGAGCAAATAGAGACAAAACAAAATTGCTAGAAGATAACACCAAAAACTACAAAAGTCTGACTCATACAATAAATATTAGATGAATGTTCAAGAGAAAACATAAGAAAAAATAGAACGACTACATTATTCTAATTTAAAAACCAAAATGTTGATAAATATGAAAAAATAAGAAAAGAAAGTAGAGTGGTACTGGACTTCAATGCTCTCCATCCCCTCATCTTTATTAGGGAACAACTTCTTCAGCTTGCTCTCAATACCCTTACCATTTAAATTTGAAGGAGGGCCCAATGAAGCTTGGTTGAGGGTAAGTCCCTTTACGATAACCCTAGTTTGATGTTTCATTGTTCAAATCCTCGTCAAGAAGTCTTAGATGAATCCCTCCTTGATGAACTCCTTTGTCATCTTCTTCACGTCAGCATAATATATATGATCATGAGTCTCTTGAATGCAATCATGAAATGATGCTCTTGAACTTAATTGAGCTCTTGAAACACTCAACAACTCTCAACTTAGCTCCAGAGATGTTGAACTTATTTTTTGGACCTTAGTTTATATACATCTTACCAAGTACTTACATCTTTGAACTCTGAGCTTTCAGACTATTATTGCTCTTGCTGGGGTTAACTCGCATCTCCACCAAGTCTTCCCATGTTTGCTCTCCAAATCTTGATGCTCAAGTAAAAATGAAGTTACCATTATGGAAATATCTATCCTACACTCCATTAGATGAGATTATAAGGCCATAAATTTGGTAACTCCACAATCTTATCATTACTTGTACTCATCTTGAAAGAGCTTTACATTGATGAAATCAGAGTTCCATTCTATCAAATAAAGGACAAGCCACATTTGAAGTTCCATCATTTTATCTATATAGAATAAATAACTCAATCTAACATAGATTAAAGAAATACGTGACTACTAAATTTATTATATCCTCACAAATTATTTGATCTACTGGAAAATAGTGTATGAATGAGTCAACATGATCTCCAAAATGTGAATCTTTGAAGGATTGTGTGAAGGCTTTCCCGCCTCTTAAATCCTCTTGCACTACTTCTGTCTCATAATCACTGCTCGGTGGGGGCACTTCTCGCGCACCACAATGACTGACTTGGGACACTTCTCAGATTTCTTCAACATCATTGCAGAAGATCGCCTAGGATGGAAGGAGAGTCCGAACTTGAATAGTATTTCCTTTCTCACAAATTCATAAATAAAATACACCAAGCTGCATCCCCTACTATAGTTTCCTCAATTTCTTTTAGAATCCCTAATCATTCTTTGTGATGAAAAATCTAATGAACCACTTTCTTACATCATCCTTCAACCAAAAATCCAAATGATTGCTTCAAAAGGAGACGCGGCCATGTACGTAGCTAGTAAATCCACTAATTCAGGATAAAATCTCTAGTGTCATATTCAACTCACATTTCTTGGAAAAAAGTAGTCAGCTAAATGATGACTGCCACTACCCCATAGGAGAATTAGGAAAATACTAACACTGACCACTTTCAGAATTTCCATCAGCTCGAGCACCAGCGATTATCACAGGCTAGCCCCACAACGTCGTCTCATATATGATAGCATATCATGAAGGTGGAGAATAGGCTCGATAGGTTGGGGCCGACAACTTCACCACTACGTCTTTCAGAAAATAAAATTTCTTCCAAAATAGTACCAGGTCATCCTTCATCAGGTTCAATATTGCATCTTCATGATTTTGGATTTCCTAGACATCAATATCTCAATGCATAAAAAATCCCCTCCAGAAAGTTCATCAAAAATGCGTAAGAGAACTCTGTTAATTAAAGAAATATACAGGGAAACTGCAAGGTGGGCAACAATAACAACAAGAAGAGCTCCGTTGATTGTACAAATAAGCTCAGAGACTTTGATGTGGGCAACAATAATGCTAAGGAGAGCTCATTTGATCACAGAAATAGGTGGAAAGACTTTAAATTGCGCAATAATAATGATAAGGGAAGCTCCATTGATCCCACAAATAGGCTCAGCGTCTCCTCATTTTCTCCACTTTTTGTTCTTTGTATAGGCTCAAAATGGCCAAAAAATTGATTAAAAAGATAAAATCTAGGTTTACTTTGGCTATCTAACCTCCACCATCTGATCCAACACAAATTAGAGGTTGGATTACATTTATACGCACATCCATCCAGCTCTGTGAGGCCTCACACACAAAACTTCATGTAATGTCACGGATTGCACCTTCATCTTGTGTCTGCCTTATGATGCACACGAGGATCATGTTGACAACATGATCCCACTGTCCGCGGATATGATCTCATACAACATCTCGTGTGCAAGTCCGCCCTTTGATTTAGATCCACATGAATGTGGAATGACACAAGCTTCATCAGATCCCATATATTGTTAGTGAAATTAGCTCTTGTTCGGTGCTCTACCAGCTTGAATTTAGGATTCTTGTGACCTGCCAACCCAATGACTTGTTCAACCAACTGTTCCTGTCGACATGCCTTGACCCAACAACCTGCACATCAACTGGTTTGTTGTGGCGACCAACGAGACCTAAGTGACTCGCTAACATGACAGATTCATGCTTCGACCCGTTAGACTTCACAACCCTGGGGCCCGGGTGACCCACCGATAAGCCAGATCTATGCTCCCATCGCCAGCAACCCTCACGCCTCTTCTAGGCCTCTTTTTTTTTTTATTTTACGGTTGACACCTTGGCCATCAGCCACTGCCTACCTCCCGCCTCGGCCAGTTTCAGCCTTTAGCCATTGACAGCCTCTCACCTCTGCCTACCTGCATTTTCATTTAATGACTGCCTCTGTCTATTACCGTCGTCACCATTGTCACTGCCACTGCCACCACCACCACCACTGTCCGTCTTTGCCACTGTCCTCCTCTATTGCCGCTGCATGTTGACGATTGTCGATGCCCTATGCCGACCATTTTGGTCAATGCTGGAGGTGGAAAACTTCAACATTTTTTCCAAATTTTCAGAAATATTTGTAATTTTTGGACATCAAGCAAAATTGCCTAAAATTGGGAGGTAACCAAAACTTCATCAACAAAATGTATCATTTGGTATGAATCTCAAGGCAAGTAGCATAGATCTCAAAGCATTTTTTGAGCAAGAACTGTTTAAACTGCAATTAAAAATCATTATAAATTTTGATTTTAACAAACATATATTCAAACTGATTGACTCGATGAGAAAAGCACAATGACACCAAAACTATCCAATCAAATTCAAATGTTGCCAAATCAGGTAACTTAACAATTTTGGAAGCTTCAAGTGCTCAATTGGAAAGTCAAATAGATTTCGAATCTAACATGCTTATAGTCAAATCGAGTGTTTTGATGAGATGAGTCTAACAAGCCAAATATCACCTAATTCGGACATCATTAAGACACTCAAATATCTAGAAAATATTGTCCAATTGAGAGAATCTCTTTTGTTATCTGATGGAGTGGTCTAGACTCATTTTTTATTAGTAGGGAGATCTTTCTCAAACTCTACAAATAGAGATCTACCCTCTTCATGAAAAAAAGACTTAGGCCTTAAACCAGAAGAAGAGCTGGACCTAGAGCTAGTTTGCAGAGAAGAAGAATTCAAGTGTACTTGCAGACTAAAAATATGGCAAATTGTTCCTGTTCCTACAACAGTTGACCACCGTTAACCACCACTCACTGACTAGCATTGACCACCATCAACCACATCTTTCTCGTTACAAGAAAGGTCTTTATAGAGTTCAAGGCATACGTAGTGAATTAACAAAACACTGTGCAGAGTAACCGCCAATGTTGTGAAGTAATGAAGATTCTACAGAGCAATGAATTGTTGTTAGCATGGTGCAGTAACATACTTCAAATATGGTATATCGAGCCAACAACTACTACTCCCAATCATGACCGCTCATGACCGTCTTACAATGATTTATTTGACCTATGAATATTGAACTTCAAGTAACCCTTTCCCACCTAAGGAATAAGGGTCTTGACGTGGAATCAATAACTCATAGTGAATCATTTCAGTTGGGCTAGGCCGGTGATTTTTTTTTTTTTGTTCTCCGCGTAAAAACATATTGTGTTTCTACATGTTATTTGTATTATCTAAGTGTACGTTGGATTTTCATGCAACACTAAACAATTAAATAATCATTTTATCATCACAAATCTTCCGACACACATCAAGTGGTTAGAACATATTTTCAATTTTGATCTCCTTGTTGGAGAGATGAGTCTCCTCCCACACAACTTCCCCCTTAAATTTAAAATGGTCGTGAATCACATGAGAAATTATTTTATCTTTGTTAGGTGTGATGGAACAAATGAAATCATTTTCATGTAATAAGTTTTAACGAGGTCAAATTAATAGCACCCATTAGAAGGAGGATAATCAATTTTTTTAAAATGGGCAAATCCATTCTTAAATACCAAGTTAAAAAAAAAATCTTCATAAATTTAGTTTTTTTTTCTTAAATATTTTAAAATTAAGAGAAAAAAAATTAATAATTTATCTGGCATATTACAAAAATATCAAATTTTTGGATAGGCAATTGCTAATCCTAGTTATAATATAAATTCTACTTTTGTGCTTATCATACTTGATAACTTCTGTTCATTCTACTCCAAGCTTCAAGCATTTTTCTTTGGCAAATTTACATACATGTCACACAATTCCTATGTATTTTACATATTTCACCCATATAGTTTGGCATTTACACTAATAGCATGTTAGTGTAAAAAAGATAATATTCTTGATGTAGTATAAAGTTTTGAGTTGTGTGCATGTAAATAAAAAAAAGATTATGCATTAGATATGTAAATACATCAGATTAATAAGAGTACGTTTGGGGCAGCTTATTTGGTGCGGTGGCGTTCTGAAAACGCACCTGCACTGTTTGGGTAAACTGCATTTTCGCAGCTTATCCGTTTTGAAAACGCTGAAAGCTGCATTTTCATACCACACCTATCTAGATGAGGTGATAGATTTCTGACAGCGGTTTAACTTTTCCAAAAAAAAATAAAAATTATTAATAGCCACCGCACCTAGCTTATCAACAAATTATTTTTAATCAGCTTATCAACATATTATTCAATAAACTGCAGCTGCCCCAAATAGATCCCAAGACTTAAGGTCTGTTTGGGGTAGCTGCAGTTTTTTGCATAATCTGCTGATAAGCTGATTAAAAATAATCTGCTGATAAGCTAGGTGCGGTGACTATAAGAAATTTTTATTTTTATGGAAAAGCCAGACCGCTGCCAGAAAGCTACCACCGCACCTAGATATGTGCGTGTGAAAACGTTGTTTTCAGCATTTTCAAAAAGCATAAGCTGCCAAAACGCAGTTTATCCAAACAATCCAGGTGCATTTTCAAAACGCCGCCGCACCAAATAAACTGCCCCAAACGGACCCTTTAATAAAACCAATTGAAAATTTTGGCAATGTTCTTTAAAATTATTTATTTATTAAATTAGTCGTTACTCAAAAAACTGTATAAATGGGCCCACTCATATGCTGCTTTTGCAGGCCATGTGGTGGTTAGCTTATTGCTTGTATTTATCAGGCGTATGCTCAGACCTTTTTGAAATAAGCTAAACTCAAACATTTCATCAAAATATCTTTTTTTTTCTACAATAAATTTATATTATCAGTACGTCAGGACCGTTAAATTTTGAATTTTACAAAATAATCTCATTACTTCATTTGATTAGATTAGTCATAATTTTTAGCGTAAACATAACTCAAAGCTATGCTTTAAAAATTATCTAATAAGATAAAAGTCTTAAAATAATACAAATTGAGCTCCTAAATTTCGNTTTCGTGTTCTCCACGTAAAAACATATTGTGTTTCTACATGTTACTTGTATTATCTAAGTGTACGTTGAATTTTCATGCAACACTAAACAGTTAAATAATCATTCTGTCATCACGAATCTTTCGACACACATTAAGTGGTTAGAGCATGTTTTGAATTTTGATCTCCTTGTCGGAGAGATGAGCCTCCACCCACACAACTTCCACCTTAAATTTAAAATGGTCGTGAATCACATGAGAAATTATTTTATCCTTGTTAGGTGTGATGGNTTTCGGGTTCTCCACGTAAAAACATATTGTGTTTCTACATGTTACTTGTATTATCTAAGTGTACGTTGAATTATCATGCAACACTAAACAGTTAAATAATCATTCCGTCGTCACGAATCTTCCGACACACATTAAGTGGTTAGAGCATGTTTTCAATTTTGATCTCCTTGTTGGAGAGATGAGCCTCCGCCCACACAACTTCCCCCTTAAATTTAAAATGGTCGCGAATCACATGAGAAATTATTTTATCTTTGTTAGGTGTGATGAAACAAATGAAATCATTTTCATGTAATAAGTTTTAATGAGGTCAAATTAATAGCACCCATTAGAAGGAGGATAATCAATCCTTTTTAAAAAGGGAAAATACATTCTTAAATGCCAAGTTAAAAAAAAATCTTCATAAATTTAGTTTTTTTTCTTAAATATTTTAAAATTAAGAGAAAAAATTAATAATTTATCTGGCATATTACAAAAATATCAAATTTTTTGATAGGCAATTGCTAATCCTAGTTATAATATAAATTCTACTTTTGTGCTTATCATCCTTGATGACTTATGTTCATTCTACAAAAAGCTTCAAGCATTTTTCTTTGGGAAATTTACATAACATGTCACACAATTCCTATGTATTTTACATATTTCACCCATAGAGTTTGGCATTGACACCAATAGCATTTTAGCATCAAAAAGATAATATTCTTGATGTAGTATAAAGTATTGAGTTGCGTGCACGTAAATAAAAAAAAATTATGCATTAGATACGTAATTATATGAGATTAATAAAAGTCTGTTTGGGGCAGCTTATTTAATGCGATGACGTTCTGAAAACAAACCTTCATTTTTTGGGTAAACTGCGCTTTCACAGCTTATGCGTTTTGAAAGCGCTGAAAGTTGCGTTTTCACACCGCACCTATCTAGGTGCAGTGGCAGCTTTCAGGCATCAATTTAACTTTTCCAAAAAAATAAAAATTTCTAATAATCACCGCACCTAGCTTATCAACAGATTATTTTTAATCAACTTATCAACAGATCATTCAATAAATTGTAGCTTCCCTAAATAGACCCTAAGACTTTAACGTTAAATAAATCCAATTGNTCTTCATAAATTTAGTTTTTTTTCTTAAATATTTTAAAATTAAGAGAAAAAATTAATAATTTATCTGGCATAATACAAAAATATCAAATTTTTTGATAAGCAATTGCTAATCCTAGTTATTATATAAATTATACTTTTGTGCTTATCATACTTGATGACTTCTGTTCATTCTACTCCAAGCTTCAAGCATTTTTCTTTGGGAAATTTACATAACATGTCACACAATTCCTATGTATTTTACATATTTCACCCATAGAGTTTGGCATTTACACTAATAGCATGTTAGTGTCAAAAAGATAATATTCTTGATGTAGTATAAAGTTTTGAGTTGTGTGCATGTAAATAAAAAAAAATTATGCATTAGATACGCAAATACTTCAGATTAATAAGAGTCTGTTTGGGGTAGTTTATTTGGTGCGGTGGCGTTCTGAAAATACACCTGCACTTTTTGGGTAAACTGCGTTTTCGCAGCTTATGCGTTTTGAAAATGCTGAAAACTGCATTTTCACACCGCACCTATCTAGGTGCAGTGACAGCTTTCAGACAGCGATTTAACTTTTCCAAAAAAAATAAAAATTTCTAATAGCTACCGCACCTAGCTTATCATCAGATTTTTTTTAATCAACTTATCAACAGATTATTCAATAAGTTGTAGCTGCCCCAAAAATTTTGACAATGTTCTTTAAAATTATTTATTTATTAAATTAGTCATTACTCAAAATACTGTATAAATGGGCCCACTCACATGCTGCTTTTGCAGGCCATGTGGTGGTTAGCTTATTGCTTGTATTTATCAGACGTAAGCTCAGACCTTTTTGAAATAAGCTAAACTCAAACATTAAAAAGTTCATCAAAACATTTTTTTTTTTCTACTATAAAAATATATTATCAGTACGTCAGAACCCTTAAATTTTGGCTTTTACAAAAAAATCTCATTACTTCATTTGATTAGATTAGTCATAATTGTTAGCGTAAACATAACTCAAAGCTATGATTTAAAAATTATCTAATAAGATAAAAGTCTTAAAATAATACAAATTGAGCTCCTAAATTTCAAAATATTTTCTGCTCTACGTGGGCGCAGGGTATTCCTGAGTTTTTTTCAGGTTATTTCTGGGTTATTTTTAATAATTTCAAAATAACCCAGAAATAACCCACGGTCTTTATTTTTGGGTTATTTTTGAGTTATTTCAGGATTATTGAAAATAATCCATAAATAACCTGAAAATAACTCAGGAATAACCTGCACCGCAAGTAGAGGTACGCCAGGTGCCCGGACAGAAAATGCACGCCNAATGGGCCCACTCACATGCTGCTTTTGCAGGCCATGTGGTGGTTAGCTTATTGCTTGTATTTATCAGACGTATGCTCAGACCTTTTTAAAATAAGCTAAACTCAAACATTAATAAGTTCATCAAAATATCTTTTTTTTTCTACTATAAAAATATATTATCAGTCCGTCAGAACCTTTAAATTTTGGCTTTTACGAAAAAATCTCATTACTTCATTTGATTAGATTAGTCATAATTTTTAGCGTAAACACAACTCAAAGCTATGATTTAAAAATTATATAATAAGATAAAAGTCTTAAAATAATACAAATTGAGCTCCTAAATTTCAAAATATTGATGAGTTATTTTCAGATTATTTTTAGGTTATTTTCAATAATTTTAAAATAACTCAAAAATAACCCGCGGTCTTTATTTTTGGGTTATTTCTGGGTTATTTCAAGATTATTGAAAATAACCCAGAAATAACTTGAAAATAACTCAGGAATAACCTGCACCGCAAGTAGAGGTACGTCGGGTGTCCGGACAGAAAATACACGCACTAAATTTCATGTAATTATTGGTCTTGTTGTATTTAGTAGCTTCCACAAAAAAGGACTGATCTGTATGGATGGATTAGCGGGTGGATTTCCTAAATCAAATGAATAGAAGGATGAAGGGCAGAATTAAACCATACCTAGCCACAATATAGTTCAATTTATTATGTTAGATTTTGGATTAAGTGAATTTGGATTGTATATATAATGATCATAATTTTTTTAATAATATGAACAAAATATCCATATCTTATCATGATCACTAAATACATATATAAAATATACTATATGATTAATTACTATTAACTAACTTCTTCGGATCTTTAGCCTTCTATGAAAAGATGTAAATACAAGAGGAGTGAGCGAATGACTCAATATGTTACACAAAATCTACAACTAAAATTTAATGCACGAAATAAAACAACATGCATTATGACATCATAATTGTCTTATGTATGCTAAACAAGAAAATTTAGAGATCACTAAACAGATATGTATATCATAAGACGTGTAAATCATAATAGTAACAATGTATAAAATTCATATCATCAAGCATATGTATGACGCGCACAAACTTACCGTGACGTAAGTTGACCGTACAACACAAGTGCACGTATTAGATAGTAATGTGATTAAAGACTGCCACATATCAATTCCACATGGAAAGTATAATATTTACTTCCACACAAAAATTTCTAGTTTACTAGTTTAGCTAACCTAGCTTGGTGGTTATTAAAAAGAGGTTTGAAATCCTAGTTCTAATGAAAACAGAATAAATTACAGACAAAGGAAACAAAAAAAAGAAAAAGATCTCAAGAGTTCCTTAAAGAATAATGAGGCTCATGCTTTTGGGATTTGGTGATCATGATGATCGTAGTTTCCTAAATGTTTTCTTACATGATTGTTGCCAATCAGGGATATGTTACTTCTTATGCATATGTGTAAGTCAAAAGAAGCCTAGAACCGATAAATTTGATGCTAATATGTCTATTCTCTCAGAATTATGTGCTTAACCCTTTGTTTCTATTACGCAACGGTTAAAAGTCACAGTTTCACNCTATATGATTAATTACTATTAACTAACTTCTTCGGATCTTTAGCCTTCTATGAAAAGATGTAAATACAAGAGTGAGTGAATGACTCAATATGTCACACAAAATCTACAACTAAAGTTTAATGCACGAAATAAAACAGCATGCATTATGACATCATAATCGTCTTATGTATGCTAAACAAGAAAATTTATAGATTACTAAACATGCATATGTATATCATAAGACGCGTAAATCATAATAGTAATAATGTATAAAATTCATATCATCAAGCACATGTATGACGCGCACAAACTTACCGTGACATAATTTGACCGTACAACACAAGTGCACGTATTAAATAGTAATGTGATTAAAGACTGCCACATATCAATTCCACATGGAAAGTATAATATTTACTTCCACAGAAAAATTTCTAGTTTACTAGTTTAGCTAACCTAGCTTGGTGGTTATTAAAAAGAGGTTCGAAATCCTAGTTCTAATGAAAACAGAATAAATTGCAGACAGAGGAAACAAAAAAAAGGAAAAAAGATCTCAAGAGTTCCTTCAAGAATAATGAAGCTCATGCTTTTGTGATTTGGTGATCATGATGATCGTGGTTTCCTAAATGTTTTCTTACATGATTGTTGCCAATCAGGGATATGTTACTTCTGATGCATATGTGTAAGTCAAAAGAAGCCTAGAACCAATAAAGTTGATGCTAATATGTCTATTCTCTCAGAATTATGTGTTTAACCCTTTGTTTCTATTACGCAACAGTTAAAAGTAATAGTTTCACGAAATATTTTTAGATTCTGGTTATCCATGCTAGGAGTAAATTAAGACCAAAGGTTAACCAAAAATATAGGCCACGAAAGCATAAGAAAATTAACAAATAATCATTTTAGAAAGCCACAATGCAAATCACTACCCCTACATCACAGACACACGAAGAAAAGTCTAGCCACGCATTGTTGAGAAAACAACAGAATCAAAATTCATGTAGATTTTCATTATAAGAAAAAAACAGAAATAAGAACTTACAATAAAACTTGTCCTCTCCACAAGAATAGAATCATTTCTTCACATACAATAGATCTCTCAAGAGATCACAAGAATTTAATGCTGGAAACTAACCTCTTGAAGTTCCAATCCCAATGAAGGAGAGAAATTTCAAAGTAAACTTTCTCTAATAAAAATATGTCTTTCTTATAGCCTCCAACCACCCATGATGCCCTAAGACCAGCCTCATGCATTAATTTATGGGAAAAGCTCAGCAAAGGCAAGAATTTCTTACCAAAATATGTTTTGTGAACTACTGCAGATGCGCCAGAGCCTATGCGAGGGCGTCGCGATTACGGTGCAAGTTCGCTAAAGGATGAGCAAACAAATGGATGTGAGTGTGTGGGATTTAGCATGGGTGCTTTAGGCTAAGTGCGGGGGCGTTGAACACGGCACGGGCACACCGTCTTGTAGGTATATTTGTGCTTATTTTTTTGTCATGTTTTGCTCTGGATTCCCTGTTCATCCTATCCCCTACACATTTAAGATAAAATTAACTTCTCATGCATAATATTAGTCAAAAAGATGAAAATACATGGGAAAATGTGCTATCAAAATATCACATATTTTTCTCTTATCAAAACCCCTAAACTTGCATATCACTTGCCCTCAAGTAATTTCATAGCTTAATAGGGATATTTAAGAAAATACAAGGAGCTGTTAAAGTATTCTAACTTTTCAAATTGCTTATGAAGTGTAATGGTAAGAGGTAAATATTGTTTGAGGCTTAATTCTCTTTAATGTTTCACAACTTAATTCCTTACCTTAACTTCCTTCGCTCACTTCTTTAAGAGCTTCTAGTGACTATCAAATGTTGTGTTTGTTTAAGAGATCTTTTGCTTACCTCTACTGATCTTTAGTTTCATATTCAATTAATTAAACAATCGAATAAAATATTAATTTTCTCCCTTGAATCATAACTCTAAATGGATTCCTTTAAGTTATCATGCAACTTCTATTACTTCAAGGGTCAATAGAAACAATTCTACTTTTTTTTCCTTTCTTATAAATCTTTGTTGTGCCAACCCTACACTTCTGACTTTTACTTTTTTTGCTTTTGTTTTATTTTGATTTTTTTTTTTGTTCTTTTTCTTTTTCCCTGAGAATTACTATATCAAGTAAGCAACTTTTTCTTATTATATTTATTTTTTTTAAAATGTAGGGTAGTATTCCTTAAATAATAGATTTTACCATGGTAGTTTAAATTCTTCTCTCAAGATTACATTCAGAGTTAAAACATAAGTTAATATAAAATTGGTTATTATGAAAAAAAGACTCGACAACAATTTTGGTTTTGCAATGACATCTCTAAACTCCACTTTATTTAATAATCAATTGATCTTCTTAAGAACGAGATCGAACTTATTCAAGTTCTCCAAATTTTATTCTTGAACAATAAAGCCAATTTTTCGTTAACAATATTTTTCATTTCTTTACCAATGGATTTTCATATGGCCGTCCTGAATTGTCAGCATTCCTAAACAAGACATGTCTGATGAATCTTAACCCTGACACTAAGATATGTTGCATAATGTTAGGTCAATAATAAATGTTGCACCCTGACACTAAGATATGTCGCATAACTTTAGGTCAATACATGCGTCTGGGCATTCAGCAGAAACAACAACACACGAAAAGAAAGCAACACTTACTAGTATGGTCGTGCAACAGTGCAGTAGGCCCAAAGGAGAAACCGACCTTATAGGATCAGCAGGAACAACAACACACACCTATTCTAAGGCAATCAACAATGCAAACGTCACCCATGCCCCTGACCTGACCGCCCGCAATCATCTCCTCCACACGAAGGGCACAAAAACACCACTAAGTCTATGCCACTCAGCTAGGGGTGTGAACGAACTGAACACGAACACAAGTTGTGTTCGTGTTCGGTTCGTTTGAAATTTAGTTTGTTTGAAGTAAGTTCGTGTTTGAAATTGTTCGTGAAATTACTGTTCATGTTCGTTTCTTAACGAACGAGCCGAACACAAGCTGTTCGCGAGCGACGAGCCAGTTTGACATCCCTAATATTAATATATATAAATAATATATTATATTAATTATATAACTTATACTATATAAATATATAATATCTATATTAGTATATTACTAGTATAATATATAATATATTATTACTATTAATTTATTATATATTATAATTTATAAAATTTAATTTTTTAAAATATCATAAGTTTTTTATACATAATTATTTTAAATTATTTTATATTTCGAACAATAACGATTCGAACACAAACGAACACATGACTGTTCGTGTTTGGTTTGTTTAACTAACCGAATAAAAAAAAAATTGTTTACTTTCATCTCATTTACTTATTGAACGAATCAAACACGAACTCATTGACGAACCGAACACGAACCATTCGCGAACAACGAGCTTTTTTGACAGCCCTACTCCTAAGCCCTGACCGACGACCTCCCTCTCGAATGTTCTCGGGTTTGGCTGCCTCTCCCTCTTCCGACTCTTCTCCTTCCTCTTAAAATAGCAATAGGCATTCGGCCGCAAGAGCTTAGGATTTGTCGTTTGTGTTCGCTGCTCTCCTCTCCCGAGTCTTCTCCTTCTCCTCTCAAAATCGCGAAAAGGTTTCGGCGGCAAGAGCTTATGGTTTGCTTTTCCTCTTCCTCTTCCTCTTCTGAGTCATCTTCCACTTCCGATTCCTCCAATCTCGAGCTGAACTCAAACCGGAAAATATTATTCGAGCCGAATACGAACACATCCTTTCCGAGCCATTTCGAACACGAGCCGAACACTAGCCTCATTTACAGCCCTTGATATGACACATGACAACATATTTATGTACCTTAAAACATAAAACATTTACTAATCAACTGTTTATAGTCAAGATCATTAAATACCCACCTCAACTACTTTATTGCATTGGCATCATCAGAATACTCATCACAGCTAGCGTTTTGCCATTATCTGCATTGCGTGGCATTGTATATAAGCTCTAGTGGGGATGCCTTTATAACTCATAATTACTTGTAGAAATTATTTCAGCAAGAAAAAACCCGCAAACGTATTTCTCTCTCACGTAAACTATCATGTACCCACCCTTGCTCTTATTTCAATTCTTCGTAGCAACAGCCAGAATCATGCACAGTACATCCACTAAGCTATATAAAGTTTAAAAAAGTTAATGAAATGATTTTTGCTAACTTCCTAATCACTCAATATAAATCATCAAGATTCGATGGGGATCATATATATGTTGACCAGATTCGTTCGAGTACTTTAGTTGAATAATAATTGATATATCATAAAAAAATCTGCCAGATCAGACAAATATCAAAGTATATTAGAAGATTTAAATTCAAGAACATATGAGCTTCGATTTCAGCATTGTTTTGGTCAACTGAATATATCCACAATAAGAACTATATGCTACTACTAAAAGCAATTTGATCTAAGCCTAATTTAGTTCATATCTAATAAAAGGTCAAATAATCCTCAAATTTGGCATGCCTATTGTCGAATCGAGCTTCTCGAAGATTGTCGATTCTAAGCCTAATTTAGTTCATATTGCTTCCCCAAAGTAACTATCCTAAAATTCTATAAATATCAGATTGTTTTCATTATGAAAGAAAGATGGAGATGAAGTACTTTAGAGCTGAGTTCACGCTATGAAGAATGCTTGAACTAGCGAGCACCGACAATCACCGCTGAACCAATGGTGTCTAGATATCACTACCTTCATCTTAACATTGTTGTTTGATAGTAATTATCATCGATGGACAATGAAGCCATTATCATTATCATTCGATCGTCACCACAACGGCAAACTACTGTTAGCCAATAATCTTCCTTATTATTGTCGAATCGTTACTACCTTTCCATCACCATTTGTCATTTTAAAAAAGCGTCCAGTCAACTTCTTATACTATTGTATTATTGTATTCCTATATTCAAGGAAATGATGTAGTATTTGTAACTCTCATCATAATTATTTCAATTGGGTTAGGTCCTATGATTTTCCTTTTGTAGGGTTTTTACGTAAAAAATCTTAAATGGCTCTTTTGTTTTTTATTTCATTTATGCACATATGAGAATTTATCATCTGAGAGTTTCATTTAATGCCAAAATGATAAATTCTCAAACTTTACTGTTGAGAATTTTTCAGCACGCATCATCAGTTGAGCCTGAAGATATTTTTTTGTAACTTATTAAGTTTAAGGATAATATGGCTTATCATTGAAGCATTAATAGAAGATTCAAGGTGAAACCGACACCCATTTGTTTGTAATATGGTAGTTATCTTGCACAGAAACAAACAATTAAGTTGTCACACAAAAAATTACATCACACTATTCTTTCTATATTTGCATATCGAGCATCTTACCATATATTTATGTATTAAAGTATGTACTTTATTTCTAACAAGTTAATAATTATTATATTGTTGTATCTCAGATTGGCGTTTGTGAACACACCTTGAGAGTTAAAAGTCGAGTGAATTAGAGAACAAAATGAATCAAGAGTTATTGCAAAGGGAACCAGGATAGCCTACCTCCCTTTGGTCTCCTTTTGTCTCTTATTTATAAAAATATATTTGCTATAATTATAGAAAAGAATGAATAGTTATGAAAATGATTTTTAATATGATTAATGTTTTAATAAATTGTATGGATTTCATTTTATATCTGTATTATAATTTGAATTTTGATATGACGATAACTGGTTGGTCGATTCACTAGAATGTGATTAAGTGATGCAATCGATTGGGTGGTGACTATGTCTTCGATGAGACGTTCAGTCGAATGATGATCCCATCCACCAAGGCAAGAGCAAACCATCAGCTGTCCAATGCCGATTAGGGGGTTTCTGCCCGCACTTCTGTTAGTCGGTTAGTTGACTGATGAGTCAATCTGTTTTTGTCAGGTGAACAGTGGCTCACTTGTCACTTTGGCTCAAGTCTTACGGGGCCTACGTTTCATCTACTTGGTTGATTTGTTGCCTCCGCCGGATACCCCTATTTTTTAGGTCTTAG
Organism: Phalaenopsis hybrid cultivar; assembly: GCA_002079205.1. Taxonomy (NCBI): domain Eukaryota; kingdom Viridiplantae; phylum Streptophyta; class Magnoliopsida; order Asparagales; family Orchidaceae; genus Phalaenopsis; species Phalaenopsis hybrid cultivar. The sequence goes on along the minus strand of JXCR01144896.1, from coordinate 66,896 downwards.
GCGGATATTGTTGCTACCTATATGAAGTATCCAATGAGACTTGCTGTTATGATGAATTACGTATCGCCCTTGGCGAATCATGTCGCCATCAGGCGAGGGACCATCTCTAGAGCTTTAACCTATCCCGAGTATGGAGACGCAGCTTCACCTGTTTGGCGGTGACTTGTCGGTTAACTGTTTACCCTTGGGGGAAGCTTTTTGTTTCTGGTCGTTCATTCTCTTTGAGATTCAAGCCGATAGTTCTAGTATATACATAATAGTTCCCCAAAATTTTCTACTCCTTGGTGGCGACAACTGCAATAAGAACATGAAAATTATTATCTTAATCTTGTCACAAAAATCAAGAAAGATTAATGATTAGCTCTCCTTTAATTTTCATTCTCGACGCGCTTTACAAATAAAGTCAGAAGCTGGGTTGTTTTTTCAGTTGTTGAGTAAGCAATACGTTAGGTGGCATGAGCAACAAGGCAGTTGACCTGAACCTACTGTCATCTACTGCCTTGTTGCTTCGAACTTTCTGGTATCTATTTGCTCCGGCATCTGCCCTAGAAAAGAAATAGATGGTCAGGAAAGAAAAGAGGCGAGAGACGGTCGATCTCGTGTCGGTCGACCGGGTTGCTTCTTCTAAGGGACCCGAAAGACGATTGCCTAAGTGTCTCCAAAAACCCATGGGTTGTAGCACGAGTGAGGTCAGGGCTATGGTTGACCCCGTCGGCCACATCTGGCGAAAAGGTTGCCTACGATCGTCGTAGCCCGTGGCGGTTGACCCTTTGTTGCTGCCCGAGGGGAAAATGGAGGATGCACCATAGCGGGAGAGGAAGGCGTCACATGACTTGGTTAGATCTTGAGAGGTTCATGGGTATGTAAGGAATTTCTTTTGACTTTTGCTAATGCAGTAACTTAATCTTTCTTTTAAAACACAGATGTGTCAGTCGGGATGGTAGATGTTGAGGGCGACGGGCCGCCGAGAGATGTGGTCAACTCAGTTCCTGTCGTTTCTGCCGAGTACTGTGATGCGATCATCCTCCCACCCCCTCCCTCCCCTCCATCAACCAACATGAGCGGAGGCTCTCAGTAGAATTAGCTTGTGTACCGGAGGCACCCTCTTGGGTTGGTGGCATGGCTGGTGTAGGAGATTGTAGAGGTTTTGCACTAAACAACAAAAAGGCCTGCCAACTCGTCTGGAGATTCCTTTCAATTGCAATTAGCTATCATCACCCAATTGGAGGGAGAGGTCGTGTCATTGCTAGGTTCCTTGAAGAGTTAAATGTTTTTGAAGTAAATTTGTTCAACTGCTATATTTACCTTATCTTCACATGCAAATATAAGCATTCATTTGGACATTTTCATGTAATAAGAATGAAGGGTTAAATGTCATCCAGAGCTCAATTATATTTTTTAACATTCAATCATCAATAAAAATTTTAGTTTGAAGGAACTTAAAATGATAAATTTGTTTAATCATCAAAAGTAGAGTGATAGAATTTATAAATTAGAAATTGATTGTTTTCAATTGGGTTGAAAGAGTGTTGAGATTTGAAATTTTTAAATTTGAGTGAGTTCAATGAAGTTTGAATGATTTAAACTTCATTAAAGTCAGATTTTAAATTCAAAATATTGATTATTCATATTTTCTTCAAAGAATTAGAGACTATGTGATTGATAGACTCCCACTAAGGCTCCAAAAATAAATTTTATTAATTGGAATGCTCTTATACAACACTATACATAATATCTTTTTAGGTAACATCCATTAATGAGAAGCAATGGACGTTCACCCTTACAATCTACCAATTAATAGGAACCTCGTTGATATACTTTCTCTACCATAAATGGTTTAAATTTACTAAATATCTTTTGATAGGCTAGAAACAATCTTTTGAAGACTGAGACCAATTCCCCTACACATAATGATCTAGGCCGAACTCATATCGTGAGTTTGAACCATTTGTACTTAGGTAAAGTTTGAGGTTTTGCTAAGCTAATAGACATGTATCTTCCAGCCCTTCAACCTCTTTTAACCGCTATAAGTTATTTTGCTTTAGGAATTCTTTAAGCAAGTGATAATCCTTAGTGAGTGCAATTCCAAAGAAGCAAGGTCTCAGACGCATAGACTGAGGCAAATGGGTGGATTAAGTCGGTCTAATATGTGGTTCTATAAGCTCAAAATGCCCACCAACTGCTCATGCCACTGACAAATATTGCCCTCAAGTGTCTTTTTTGGATCTGAGAAAAGGACAGCTAATGTTTCGACTAATCCATTCACTCAAGGATAATTAATTATTAAGTATCTTCAATGAATATTATGCTGCTATGTAAAGTTGCTTATCTTAATGAATGGTGGATTGTTATCCGATATGACTCGTCCAGAGACATTGAATCGATATATGATGGGATTCTCGAAGAATCGCAATACATGATGAGCTTACTTCTCTTAGAGCAATGACCTCTGCCCACTTCAACAAATTACCAGTCGTTGTCATTATGATGCCATGTCCCTTGGATAAAGACAAGCATAGGGTTTAATTCCTTAGGTGGCTGAAATTAAATTAGGTGGCTAATGTAAAATTAGACCATGTACTTAGCATTGGTGATAGCAATGTGCGGTTTCTATACAGTCATTAATCATTGTTGGCCAATAGTATAACATTCTTTTAATTTTGGTTTTCATCTTAGGGCCAAACTAGTGAGAACAACATAGTCTTGAATGTATCTGTTTGAAAATCTTCTGGCATTCATGTTTATCTAAGCAACATAACCACATATGATTAAAAGATTTTTAGTATACTGTGTCATCTATAAGTGTGTAAGATAATGTTGTGGGCTTCACTTGATGAGTTAATTATGACTTCCCTTGAAGTAGTTTTTTTTCATATGTAATCAGTGAACTCTTTATCTCCAATCAGTGGATTCCTCGACCATAAAGATAATAACCTGCCGCATGACCTTGCGTCCATATACATACTCCATATCAGCTAGCGAAAGGATTTAGCAACCCTAAACTTTAATTGGCACAGACTTCCCTTCTAAGCAGACTATTTCTTTAGTAGTCCTTGTCAAAGCATCCACAATGGTATTGTTACATGGAGTATTCAGTACAATGTGACATTTGGTATTTGTTCAAGTAACTTTATGATATATTGGTAGTATTAATGTAGTCTATGTTTGAAGGTTTTGTATGTTTCATTAAGTTTTTCAGCTCCATACCAATAATTAGAGCATTGTACAATGCATTTTTATTGGTACATGGCTCTGATAAATGATATGAAACCTCATCATCCCACAATCAGGGGTTATAAATATCAATCATATCTCTACTTTGTTGGGGATAGCTAATTAAGAATTGATATCTTTCTTGACAGATGAAGCACCATCAAAGTTGACCTTGTAATAGGATTTATCTTGGTACAGAGTTAAGATTTGTTCATTAGGTAGGTTGCTATTTAAAGGAGCATTATCAGGTAATGGAAGTGTCACTAAGAAATTGGCCGAAGCTTAGTTTTTGCTGGCACACAAAGGAACAAATATTAAATTAATATGTAATAAGATCATTGATCATCTTGCCAATCTTTCAGATATTATTGGATGGGTTAACAAATATTGTGAAGGATTAAACCTGATAATAAGACTATCTTTATAAGAGAGCATGTAGTGACTTATTTTTTAGACTGCAAAAATCAAAGCCTAACAATGCTTTTTCAATTTGAGGATAATATTTTGCGCTTAACAAATATTGTAAGGGATTAAACCTGATAATAAGACTAACTTTATGAGAGAGCATGTAGTAACATAATTTTTAGACTACAAAAATCAAAACCAAACAGTACTTTTCAATTTGAGGATAATATTTTCGACTAGGATAAATTGATGACTCAATAAGTATAACTTGTTTTCCTTAGCTCATTAGTTTGTGCTAATAAGGCATTAAGAGATTTATCTAAAGCAACATTATAGAGGATTAACGGCTAACCAGGGATGCGAGTTGCATATACTGGAGATATAATTAAATGTTATTTTAAGATATCAAAAGCCTGTTGAAAGTGGTCATCATAATGAACTTGATGTTCTACTTGGTTAAAGTAGAAAATAATGGGCATCTACTAGTGAAGTGGGAAATAAAGCTTCTTAAGTATGCCAGCGTATGTTGTCCATATTTTTTGGTCAATCATTTTTCATGGCTTGCATCAAACTAAATCTCATTTGAGCTGAATCTTAAGCTATACCCTAATTCAATAAAACAAAAATCTAATTGAATAAAAGAAAATTGAAATTTACTTAAAAAAAACTCAAAAATATAACATTTTAACCAAGCATTGAAATTGACATAAAATCAACCTTAACTAACATAAACCCCAAAATTATTATTTTCTCTCTTGAGATTATTGTAGGACTCAAAACTTCATTATGAGTGTTGGATGATTCTTATATTATATATAAAAATCATGCAAATAAGTTCGACAATCGTTTGAGATATTTTTACATAAAATTCTTTAGTTCCAATTTACATGCAGAACATTGATAATAAAACACTCACAAGTAATTTTTTACTTCCAAAATGTCATTATGATAATTCCCACTGAGTAACAATAGGTTTGCATGAATGACAAAAATGAACATTTGAAGATAACATGGAAAAAGAAGAAAAAATAAAATGTGCTTTTATTTTAAAGATAAATATTAACAAAAACCTTGCAAAATTTATCAAATCAAGCATGTGTGCTCTATTCAAAGCCACTTGTAGCCTTTCTAAATAAAGAGTTGCAGTTAAAAGATAATTGTAGACAAAAAACTTACAAGGATTTGAGATGTAATGAAGAATCAAAGCGCTAATTTTTATGATAAATAGATTCTTTTGTTAGGTTGTATTAAACATAAGAAGTTACTTTTAAGTTAATCCTTAATAATTTAGTATAATTATTAAAAAAAAGGAATAAAACATTTTTATTTTCTTGNAAAATTCGTGAAAACCAATTTTACTCGTCTAGTAACTGCCACTGATGCTTAAGCGCGGGGTCTCGGCGCTTATGCGCGACCTTCTCTATTTAATCAGCGCCTAAGCGTCAGATCTGACGCTTAGGCGCCAAAACTCTTTTACACAAATTTTCACCTTTTTGCTCCAAATTTTATCTTTTTTTCACTCTTTTAAGCATTTTTTACATTTTTACTTGTATCTGTAAAAAAAACACAAAAATATATCTTCCATTAAAGCGCAATATCTCAAAAATAGGTATAAAAAATGTGTCTAAAAACACTATATATTTTAGGTGTATCAGTACGACAGTGGCCATAAAACACGTTGATGTGCTAATGAGGGTAGGTGCATTGTGAGGTCTATGGGGAGTGTGGGCACAAGCTCGTGTGTGTTTGTTGGTTGGCAGGTTTTCTGTGCTCTCATGTTTTTTGGCACAAAATCCCCCCCAGCTCTAGCGTCGGGGTGCTGAATTTAGAGTGCAAGGGTGTTATATAGGGCGCAGGTTCGCCGATACTCCGACGCAGGTGCGCTCGTGTACATTCATGCCACATTTTTAGATTTAATTCTCCTACCCCCTAACTATGATCTACTACTCTGTGGAGATCAAGATAATAGAAAAAAACTCAAACAACAACATTCTAAATGAAAAATGAATGAGATAAAAAGTGCAAATCTTAAAATAATTTTTTGGTTGCCTCCCAAGATAGCGCTTGGTTTAATTTCCTCAATCAGACACAACTTCAAACAACATCCTAAATTAGAATTTAAGTATCAAAATACCATTTTAGTAGCCCCTAACTGCTTGTTTTAACTTTATATTATCTCAAGCTTTCCAATAAGGTTGTGTTCTTGGTTTATTCCTAAAAAATTCAATCTTTTTCTAACCACCCGTTGAGGCTTTGGAGTAACATCTCATTTTTAACTTGGTAATTGATAGTGAATTCAATAGGTAAAATGCGATGCTCTCCTAATATGTTTGGTTTTAGTAGTTGAGTTTCTTNAAAGGGGCGAGGTCAACCTCAGCTCCTCTAAACATAAACATGACAAATTAAAAATATATAGCAAATAAACACGCTGAACCGCACAAGTCAGTTAACAGTCGCTCATACAAATGCTACATAGAAATCTGAAGAAAATAAATGCAACAGAAAATAAATTAATAGCAAAATATTTTTGGCATTTTTTTGCTTTATTGATTTTTTTTTTCGGCTTTTTAAATTTTTCAGCACATGCAAAGAAAACAATAATTCTACAGAAGCAATAACAAAAATAATAAAAAATTAAAAATAAAAAGAAAAATTGTCAAACTTAGTTCCTAAGAGTTTCATCTAAAATTTTCCTAACAACAAAAACAACTATTAACACCTTCCCCGACAATGTCACAAAAAACTTGACCCGCCAAAACTTATCGGGAAGTAAGTTGGTCATACAATACAAATGCATGTGTCAAGTAGTAATGTGGTTAAAGAATATCACGTATCNTGCCTCAAAAACCTCTTCAAAATTCGTGAAAACCAATTTTACTCGTCTAGTAACTGCCACTGGCGCTTAAGCACGGGGTCTCGGCGCTTATGCGCGACCTTCTCTATTTAATCAGCGCCTAAGCGTCAAATCTGACGCTTAGGCCCCAAAACTCTTTTACACAAATTTTCACCTTTTTGCTCCAAATTTGATCTTTTTTTCACTCTTTTAAACATTTTTTAAATTTTTACTTGTATCTGTAAAAAAAACACAAAAAAATATCTTCTATTAGAGCGCAATATCTCAAAAATAGGTATAAAAAATGTGTCTAAAAACACTATATATTTTAGGTGTATCAGTACGACAGTGGCCCTAGAACACGTTGATGTGCTAATGAGGGTAGGTGCATCGTAAGGTCTATGGGGAGTGTGGGCACAAGCTCGTGTGTGTTTGTTGGTTGGCAGGTTTTCTGTGCTCTCATGTTTTTTGGCACAAAATCCCCCCCCAGCTCTAGCATCGGGGTGTTGAATTTAGAGTGCAAGGGTGTCATATAGGGCGCAGGTTCGCCGATACTCTGACGCAGGTGCGCTCGTGTACATTTATGCCACATTTTTAGATTTAATTCTCCTACCCCCTAACTATGATCTACTACTCTATGGAGATCAAGATAATAGAAAAAATTCAAACAACAACATTCTAAATGAAAAATGAATGAGATAAAGAGTGCAAATCTTAAAATAATTTTTTGGTTGCCTCCCAAGATAGCGCTTGGTTTAATTTCCTTAATCAGATAAAACTTCAAAAAACATCCTAAATTAGAATTTCAGTATCAAAATACCATTTTAGTAGCCCCTAACTGCTTGTTTTAACTTTATATTATCTCAAGCTTTCCAATAAGGTTGTGTTCTTGGTTTATTCCTAAAAAAATCAATCTTTTTCTAACCACCTGTTGAGGCTCTGGAGTAACATCTCATTTTTAACTTGGTAATTGATAGTGAATTCAATAGGTAAAATGTGATGCTCTCCTAATATGTTTGGTTTTAGTAGTTGAGTTTCTCCTGCTGGAAGAGTGATATTTTAATCACTCAAATTTTTTAAAAATTCATCAATTATCCAGTGCTTTTCCAAGTGAACATCTTCATACTCAGTTGATTAGATTTTCACCACCCTAGCCACAGCTTTAGTTCCTTGCGTATCAGTCCTATAGGCTTAGGGAAGGTCTGTTGATTTTAAAGCATCGAATGTAACAGCTTGATCGTTCTCTCAAATTTTATTTCCCTTCCTAAACATAAAACTCTACTAGTAGCTACAAAAAGTCTTCCCAAAATCACATGCATATTCTTATTTGTCTTTACATCCAAAATAAAAAAAATCAGTTTGGAAAGTGAACCTTTTCACAGTAACCAACATGCTTTTAACTATTCCGGGGTGGGGTGGGGGGGGGTGCGCCACTGATTGATCTACTAATTGAAGTGTCAAATTTGCAAGTTTATTTTCTCCTCTTCCATGTCGTTTGAAGATGTTCAGAGGCATTAGATTGAATATAGCTTATAGGTCACACAGAGCTTGCCCTTGAACTTCAGTGCCTATGACATATGAATGGTAAAACTATTAGGGTCCATATTGAGCTTTTACAATCCTAGAAAGAATAGAGTTTGAAGTCTTTCAGTTGGGTCAATTAGAATGGCGTAGGACACTTTCTCTAACTCAAATCTCATAGATGTATTAGCCTCTAGTAGATTGAGTTGATTCTCTTCTCCAGTTCTGATTCCTACCAAAATGCACTGCTCTAAAATTTGATCATTTGGGTTTACTTCTATATGGTTAGGGAGCATTTTTTAGGGTCTGTTATTCATTGATATCTTTAGTTTTCCTAATTGTGTTTCTAAATTCTTGATGGCTGTAGCTTGGCTCTATAAAATCTTCCACATTTAAATTAAAAAAAAATTTATAAGCGTTTTTTTTGTTTTGTTTTGGGAATTACCCTAGAATACTGGTCGGTGTTGGAGTTTCTTGGTTTGGCTTCTTAGGTTTTGCCAATTACATATATAGTTGTTCCGATTGATCCCCCATCAGTGGTTTCTGTTAATCCATTGAAAATTTAGGTGGTTCCTCCAGTCTGGGTTGTAGGTGTTAAAATATGGGTTATGGTCATGATTTCCTATGGCATTTACAGCTTATAAGATTGAGATGTTAAGATTTATCACCAATCGTTGAATTAACCCATTGGTAGTCCATACATCATATTCATTCTCAGATTTTCTAAATTTTTAGAAATTACAACAACTTGGGCTACTAGGATAGCGAAGACATCAAATTCTTGAACACTGGCTACTTTCTGGTGGTAACTCTTTCAGTTGGCCATTAAAAATTATTGGTGGTCCTTTCTTCAATTATTTGGTAAACTTGATCAAAGGGTTCAGATATTAATGACCATTCTGTAGCAGCATCTATCATGGATCGCAAGGACCTTACTAACCATTGTAAAATGTTGGGATGATTAGCCAATCGGGTAAGGCGTGACGTCAACACCTTCTAAGTAAGTTTTTAAATCTCTCACAAGCTTTGTAAATGGATTCTTCATCAAATTAAGTAAAAGAGGTGAATTCATTTCTAAGTTTTAAAATTTTGGTTGGAGGAAAGTGTTTGGCTAGAAATTTTTGGGCCCCAAGTCATTCTAGGTCCTAATTGATTATGGGGCTAGGGAGTTAAGTCGTACCCTAGCCTTATCCCTTAGGGAAAAAGAAAAACCCTCAGTCTAAAAATATCAATAAAGACACCGTTGTACCAAAATGTGACACACAATTAAAGAAAATTTGCTAAGTTATGGTTGAGATCTTCAGTGGTAAGTCCACCAAAANAGGGAGTTAAGTCGTACCCTAGCCTTATCCCTTAGGGAAAAAGAAAAACCCTCAGTCTAAAAATATCAATAAGAACACCGTTGTACCAAAATGTGACACATAATTAAAGAAAATTTGCTAAGTTATGGTTGAGATCTTCAGTGGTAAGTCCACCAAACTTGTGGTTTTGAACCATTTGGATTATAGGAGAACGTAGTTTGAAAGTGTTAGCCTCAATAATGGGTTAGTTGATGCTCATGTGAATCTCTTCAACGGAAGGGCTAACATAATCTCTATGTGGTTTCATGGTAGAGAAATTAGGTTTAGCCATCTTGACTTGTGTTTCAATAATTAAATGTGATCTCCTAAGATGTCTAAACGGGTGGTCGATCTCAGGATCAAAAGGGGCGAGGTCAACCTCAGCTCCTCTAAACATAAACATGACAAATTAAAAATATATAGCAAATAAACACACTGAACCACACAAGTCAGTTAACAGCCACTCATACAAATGCTACATAGAAATCTGAAGAAAATTAATGCATCAGAAAATAAACTAATAGCAAAATATTTTTGGCATTTTTTTGCTTTATTGATTTTTTTTCGGCTTTTTAAAATTTTCAGCACATGCAAAGAAAACAATAATTCTACAGATGCAATAAAAAAATAACAATAAAATAAAAATAAAAAGAAAAAAATGTCAAACTTAGTTCCTAAGAGTTTCATCTAAAATTTTCCTAACAACAAAAACAACTATTAACACCTTCCCCGACAATGTCACAAAAAACTTGACGTGCCAAAACTTATCGGGAAGTAAGTTGTTCATACAATACAAATGCATGTGTCAAGTAGTAATGTGGTTAAAGAATATCACGTATAGATCCCACGTGAAAAGTGCAATATTTACTTCCGCATAAAAATCTCTAATTCACTAGTTTAATTAACCTAATGAAAACAAAAAAGAATGGAAGCAGATGAAACAGAAAAACAGGAAAGATCTCCAGAGTTCCTTTAAGATTGATGAGGCTTGTGCCTTTGTGATTCTAAGATCATGATGATTGTGATTTTTTAAATGTCTTCCTATGTGATTGTTGTCAATTGAGGATATGTTACTCCTTATGCCTATATCCAAGTCAAAAGAACCCTAAATCCCATGAAGTTGAGGCTTTCTCAATACCCTTGGCATTCAACATGATTCTAATCCCCAGAAAGATTGCAAAATTTCATTGGAATATGTCTATTATGTCAAAATTATGTGGTTAACCCTTCGTTTCCACTACGTGACTGTTCGAAGTTGTAGTTTCATGAAACAATTTAATATCTTGGTTGGCCAGACTATGAGTAAATTAAGATCAGAGGTTAATCAACAACATATGCAATAAAAGCACAAAAAAACATTAATAGAAAATTATTTTAGAAAACCACAATGCAAATCACTGTCCTTGCATCATAGACAAGAATAAAAGTCTAGTCAAGCATTACCGAGAAAACCACAAATTCAAAATCCATGAAGGTTTTCATTGCAAGAAATAAACATGAGTGAAAACTTACAATACAACTTGTCTTCTCCACAAGTGTTGCCTCTTTTCCTCACATACAATAGATCTCTCAGAGCTGACAATAATTAATGGTGAAAACTCACCTCTTGAGGTTTCAGTCCAATGGAATGAGAGAAATCTCAGAAGAAAACTATCTCTGATCAAAACCCCATATTTCATACAGCCTTTAGTCACCCATGATGCCATAAGATCAGCCTCAAGGATTAATTTATAGGCAAATCTTGCCAAAAGCAAGATAAATTCTTGCCAAAATAGGTTATGTGAACTTGTGCTGGTGCACTAGAGCTTGCGTTGGGGCGCCACGATTACCACGAAGGTGCGCTAAAGGTTGAGCAAACAAATGGGCACTGATGTGAGGGATCCGACGTAGAAGCTTTAGACAGAGTGCAAGGGAGCTAAAAACTGCGCAAGGGCACCAAAGTTAAAGCGGGCATGTCGTCTTGTAGGCACGCGTGCGCTAGTCCAACATCCTTGTATTTGTGCTCGTTTTTTTAATCTATTTTACTCTAGATTCTTCGTTCACCCTGTATCATGCACAATTAAGATAAAAAAAAAACTTTTTCAAACATAATATTAGTTAAAAAGTTGAAATACATGAGGAAATGTGCATCAAAATATCACATAATTAGCTCTTATCAATGTATCGCATATTTAATGAGAAAGTTGGGTGTTATGGCTAATCATATGTGATGTTTTCTCTACACTAATTATATTAAATCATGTATAGTACACTATCATATCATGCTAGTAAAAACTATCAAAATAGTCAATCAGGTAGCATAGTACACAGGAGTCGTCACCCCAGCCTGTCGATAGTCATATCATATAATATTATCCACTTATAACTCTCAACTTGTATCGATTTTGTACCACTTACCCATTTAGTGGAAAATACATTGGCTCACCCTTCTACACAAACCATAGGGTAACGTATCTTTGTCAACCTAAATCATAATAGATGGTTTTTTTCTATACACACATTTCACAATATCACAACATATTTAACCAGCTATCAACATCACATTGCATATGTAAAGTTTGCATGTAATAAAAATGAGGAAATTCACAATATGCAACAATATGTTCAAACAATATACACCAACATAAACATAAATCACACAATAAATTTATATGTAATCATCATTATGCCAGTACTTCATAATATATAATTTTAATTATATTTTAATGAAGTTTAATATAATATAGATTATGACTTTTAGCTCAATTAAAATAAATACATAGTAAAACAATCAATTTGTTTATGTCATAATATGCATAAAAATGAGGATAACAACATATTAAAAGTTGCACTGACAATTTTCAAAATATATAGATATCACAAATTTTGCAAGTTTCCGCCTAAACAAAATTTGGAAAACACACAAAAAGACAAAATCACTGAGATCAAATGTAGGTTGGCAATAGCTTACCTTGAGTCGATCAAATTTCAATGCTAGCCCATCTCATGAAAATCATGTCAAGACCCTCAAAATCAAATTTCTTCTTCCTCTCCCTCTATTTTTTTGGAAAGCAATTGGGAAGATTTTGGAAAATGACTTTTAAATATATTTAATGGAAAAAAGATGTATCATTGGTATATTTGCAATTATCCAAATTNAAATCAAATTTCTTCTTCCTCTCCCTCTATTTTTTTGGAAAGCAATTGGGAAGATTTTGGAAAATGACTTTTTAATAGATTTAATGGAAAAAGATGTATCATGGTATATTTGCAATTAGCCAAATCATTTGAATTCATTTTTAAAGTTCATATAAAACCTTTAATATCTTGAAATCTATAGTTCCACAAATTGTGAAAAAATAATCATAAAATAAGTTATCATGCCTTGAATTTTGATGAAATTAGAGTAAAACAATTGTGAAATAGTTTCAAAAATACATTTATATCTGCACATGCACATCTTTTAAGAAATTAAACTTGCACCATCATTCTTATAATTTTATATTTATATTTCTAATATGAANATATATATATAATAATAATAATAATAATAATAATAATAATAATAATAATAATAATAATAATAAAATAGATTATACCAAGTCAAGTACAAAATAGACAATTAGCGCAATATCAATTTGGAAGGAATTTCTTTTATCTACTAATTTTCATTACACAAAGCTACTAAGTCATCAATAATAATATAAAAATAATACTAAATATCATCATAATTAACACATTTTTCTTTGCATACATAAAAAATATTTACATACAATGATCATAAGTTTTTTATTAATCACAACAAAATAAACAAATCTATCATGAAATACATATAAAATATCTCTTTCATCAAGTATTGTCATCTAAGCCTTATGGAGTTTTAACATTCCTTGAAAATATGTAAATGCAACAATATCAAGCAAAAAGCTCACTAGGTTACGCAAAACCTACAACTAAAATCAATGCATGCAATAGAATAATAAGCAAGATTAAAAATAATCATCACATGTATGCTAAACAAGAAATTCTGTAGGTCGTTGAACATATATATGAATATTGTCAGATATGTACATCATAACACTACATAAATACCATATCATATCATGCCATTAAAAGTTGTCAGTATGGCCAGTTAGGTGGCATAGTGCATAGGAGTCGTCACCCCCAACCGATAGGCACTCGTATCATATCATATTCACTCATCATAACTCCTAGCATAAATCGGGTTAATACCACTATCTCATTTAAAGAAAAGCCCATCAACCCCTCATGCACAGAATATCATATCACTACCAACATGAATCATAATAATCAATCATTTTTGCTTACATACATTTCACAATATCATAATTTATTTAACCACTTATATCATAAGCAACATCATCACATATATGTAAAACTTACATGTAAAATAAAAAGGGTAAATCCATATTATGCAATCATATGATCAAATTATATGCACTAACCCAAACAAAACTTGCACATTAAGCTTGCATTTAATCGTCCTTGTGCCACTATTTCATACTATGTAATTTTCAGTCACATTTTTAAAAGGCTTTATATAATTTACTTTAAGTAATATTTGTTATTTGTATCGTACGCCACGATCTTCTTTCATTGGGAAATGATTGGCAACATCAACAAGCAATACACGTAAATTTGGCTGTTGGTATTTTGTCTCTTCTAATCTCAATCCAGCGAACAACACCAATGAGACTACAAGATCAAGCAAATACAATTGGAGGAATTGTTGCCACCTCTTTGCTAAGTCCCATCGATGAGGGGCCAACCAGTGACCAAAAAGGTTTATAGGGCCTTCAAGTGCGTTATAAGTTTGCCAAGGAGAAGACATGACGCGAGCTCAAGAGCTGGGTATGACTAGGGCTGTCAATTTGGCTCGTTCGCAAATAATTCGTGTTCAGCTCATTCGTTAAGCTTAACGAGCCGAACACGAACAAACATTTGTTTGCTCATATTCGGCTCGAATTGGCTTGAAAAGAAAAAAATANGTAGATTGAGTTGATTCTCTTCTCCAGTTCTGATTCCTACCAAAATGCACTGCTCTAAAATTTGATCATTTGAGTTTACTTCTATATGGTTAGGGAGCATTTTTGAGGGTCTGTTATTCATTGATATCTTTAGTTTTCCTAATTGTGTTTCTAAATTCTTGATGGCTATAGCTTGGCTCTATAAAATTTTCCACATTTAAATTAAAAAAAAATTATAAGTGTTTTTTTTTTGTTTTGGGAATTACCCTAGAATACTGGTCGGTGTTGGAGTTTCTTGGTTTGGCTTCTTAGGTTTTGCCAATTACATATATAGTTGTTCCGATTGATCCCCCATTAGTGGTTTCTGTTAATCCATTGAAAATTTAGGTGGTTCCTCCAGTCTGGGTTGTAGGTGTTAAAATATGGGTTATGGTCATGATTTCCTATGGCATTTACAGCTTATAAGATTGAGATGTTAGGATCTATCACCAATCGTTGAATTAACCCATTGGTAGTCCATACATCATATTCATTCTCAGATTGTCTAAATTTTTAGAAATTACAACAACTTGGGCTACTAGGATAGCTAAGACATCAAATTCTTGAACATTAGCTACTTTCTGGTGGTAACTCTTTCAGCTGGCCATTAAAAATTATTGGTGGTCCTTTCTTCAATTATTTGGTAAACTTGATCAAAGGGTTCAAATATTAATGACCATTCTGTAGCAGCATCTATCATGGATCTCAAGGACCCTACTAACCATTGTAAAATGTTGGGATGATTAGCCAATCGGGTAAGGCGTGATGTCGACACCTTTTAAGTAAGTTTTTAAATCTCTCACAAGCTTTGTAAATGGATTCTTCATCAAATTAAGTAAAAGAGGTGAATTCATTTCTAAGTTTTAAAATTTTGGTTGGAGGAAAGTGTTTGGCTAGAAATTTTTGGGCCCCAAGTCATTCTAGGTCCTAATTGATTATGGGGCTAGGGAGTTAAGTCGTACCCTAGCCTTATCCCTTAGGGAAAAAGAAAAACCCTCAGTCTAAAAATATCAATAAAGACACCGTTGTACCAAAATGTGACACATAATTAAAGAAAATTTGCTAAGTTATGGTTGAGATCTTCAGTGGTAAGTCCACCAAACTTGTGGTTTTGAACCATTTGGATTATAGGAGAACGTAGTTTGAAAGTGTTAGCCTCAATAATGGGTTAGTTGATGCTCATGTGAATCTCTTCAACGGAAGGGCTAACATAATCTCTATGTGGTTTCATGGTAGAGAAATTAGGTTTAGCCATCTTGACTTGTGTTTCAATAATTAAATGTGATCTCCTAAGATGTCTAAACGGGTGGTCGATCTCAGGATCAAAAGGGGCGAGGTCAACCTCAGCTCCTCTAAACATAAACATGACAAATTAAAAATATATAGCAAATAAACAC